>VWYP01023726.1:0-12440 GCA_013400435.1 Pycnonotus jocosus | reverse complement strand
ACCTTTCTCTGATCTCACATATTTCCCACTGTCCTTGCAGCTCTCAAACTGCACCCTCTCAGTTCAATGCTTCACAAAGGAAAGAAAAAAAAAAAAAAAAAGGTGCAAAAAGAAGAGAAAAGCAATGTGTGCTTAAATGCCAGCTTTCTGTAGAGTTGTCCAAACAGCTAACAGACCAAGGGGCTGCAGACACCAACGATCCAGAAATAGAGATATATTGTGCAATTGTGTTGAGTACTTAGTAACTTGAATAAATGGATCAACTTCAATAAGACTGCTTGTTCAACTGAGAACACAGTAGGGCGATTCTACTGTTTCCCGGTCAGGCATGTGTCACCTTTAGAATTGCAAAGTTTGGCTCTCATAGCTGCTAAAATTGTAAGTCCTAGTAGAGAACTAAAACCTTTTTTAATTAAAAAAATATGATCTAGGGTAATTAAAGTAATCTGGACATAAATGGAAATAATATTTTATGAATATTCATAAGGCATATTCCAATTGTGCTTTTATATTAAAAAACAAAAAGCAAATTAATCCTCTATATTCTCTACTGCTGCATAAATAAACATGTTGCACAAGATGAGTTGCAAAAAGTCTGAGTATTTTATTCTATTATCAGACTGCTGCAGCACCAGCATTTTAGCATTTATTAGGTTAGTAGAAATATACTCTGAAGAGCCTTTATGGATAGCTTTAATTCTTGTTGTGCTGGCTAAAAATATAATAATATATACCAAATATATTTATTTCCAATTACTGTTTTAATTAATACTGGTATTTTAGACTGTTATTATATATTTATATTCCCAACACTTTTTGTGATGCCCAAGCATATCAGCATTATTGCAAATATTTTTTTAAATCAAATTCCATATGTAAGAATTAGGATCCAATCTATTCTATATCTGAACTTAACTTTCATTTTTCAGAGCTTTAAGGAGTGTTCTTCCTCGTCCTCTGGCTTTTACAGAACTCTGTGTAGGTATTTCTTTTCTTCTTGATGATAGTGATGATATGGTCCTCAGAACTGTTTGCATGCAGCAAAGCAGATAGATAAGAAACCAGATTTACTTCTGTGGAGGCCTTCTTGCTCATGAAGAGTAAATCCCTCTGCCACTTAAACAGTTGATAATGTCTGAATGTAAGCAAGTTGCCCTTTGCAATGTGTTTTCTATCTCCCTTTTTCAGACTTGGCAATTCTAACTCAGTTTGTCAAACTATGGCAAGAAGTATGTACAAATGACATATTTTGCTGAAAATAAGCAAACATATGAAAATATCAGCTGGCAAAAGTAATGGCTCCATTGATACCATATTGTGTGACATTAATGGCTCGTTGATGAAAACTATACTGGCCAAAATTAATTCAGATAGAAACCCTGTAAAGCTTGGGGGCTGATGCGTGTGAAAGGCAAACCCACAATAATTAATACAGTTTTAGATAAATTATTGTCAGTTGAGTCAGAATTGGCATGGTCTTGGTTGGAGCACTGTATTTTTTGTGCCTGAAGCATGTGCCACTATGTTTGATATTGCTAAAGTGAGGAAGATGGGCAGTTGACAATGTTTCCTCCACCCTACCTGGGTTCAGCGTGCCTGTAGCTGAACAGAATAACAAACAGTCCTTTTTATAGAGCTGGATGAAGCACAAAGTTTTTGTGCCATGACAAAGTGATGAACGAAGTTTACTTTATACAGAACTTTTATAACTTTAAATGGCTTTGTTAAAATATAGCATATTTCTGTATAGGAGGTAAGCCATGGAGGATGAATTGTTTGGTTTGAAATGTAGGTCTCTTTCTTAAAAGTGAGACAGAAACCAAACTCTGTTTTTATTCATCCCTATGCTAACTTTGATAAGTTCATTTACAGTGTGACATTTAGTAATATTTAAAGATTTTCTGAGTACAATGAGCTAAGTCTGAACCTCAGTGCCATCAGAAGGAAATAAAGAAGAGAGGGAGAGAGGACCCCACACTGAAGCAGGTTGGCTGGCAGGATTTATGACCCCATGGGGCAAACCAACACTGAAGCTACCTTTTCCCAAAGAACTACAGCTTGTGCAAGGGACAAACAGTGGAGCAGCTCATGAAGAAATATGGCTCATGGTAGGGATCCCATAGTGAATCAGGGAAAAGAGCAAGGAGTTCTCCCTCTGAGAAGGAAGGAGCAGCAGAGACAACATGTGATGGACTGAATCCAAAACCCCATTCTTATTTCCTCTGCACTGCTGAAGGGTAGGAGGTAGAGAAAATCAGGAGTAAAGCTGAGCCTGAGAAGAATGGAAGGAGAAGGGGTTCTAAGAATTGTTTTTTCATTCTCATTATCCATGATTTATCTGATTTGATTGGTAGTAAATTTAATTATTTTTCCTCAGTTTGGGTTGTTTTTTTACCTGTGATGGTAATTGCTGAATGCTATTTGCCTGCCCTTATCTTGATCCACAAGCCTTTTGTTTTATTTCCTCTTCTTTCTCCCATTGAGGGAGGGGAGTGATAGAGCAACTTTGGTGGGCACCTGGCATGGACCAGGGTCAACCCACTACAGGAGTTTTTAACTTTCTCTCACAATATGCCTAAGAGTTTATATAACCACTGCTCAAAAGGAAACACAGTGATCTTGCTACATTGTGAAACTACCTCTGTTTTGTTATATACATTCTATGAACTCTTCTTAGTAAAAGCAGACAGAGAGGGAAGCCTTTAAAGAAGACAGGATCAGATTTTCATTTTTCTGTCTATAAGTAGGCTTAACTGTGGGTCTCTGGGGGAAAGTGTACTCAGTAATGAAATATTACAGCAGAACACGCAGGACTTTAGCAGATTTTTCTTGCTTTTCTTTATCTGTTGACACAACAGAAGTCTTTACTAGCTTTCTCACAGGTTATAAATGTTTTCTGAAAAATTTCCTGGGTTCATACAATACTTTTATTCCTCAGAACTAAGTTACTTATTTGAGACTATGTTACTAGCCTGCCTTCCTTCCTTCCTTCCTTCACTTTCTCATCTCTCTTGTTATTCCTCTTTTTGTGGGTTCATCTGGCACTGAATCAAATAGTTTACATTCAACTTTCTCTTGAAAAAGAACAATTTGGACAATAATTTATATACCATATCAAATCACTCAAATGTGACTAATTGGGGTAAAATAGGCTATGAAAGGGGTCAATACATTAGCATTTTACACACACCACTGCATTTTCATAGACTAGATATTCACCTTTGTATTGGTCGTGAAATCTCATCAATTTCTCAACAACAGCAATTTCAAAGATATTTAACTGAATATTTTTGTGCAGTTTGGACATGTGTGAGTAAATTAATCTTAAAAATTCTAAATCTAACTTAGCAAGAAGTACATTATTTTGGTGGGAGAGTTTTCTGAACGACAAAGTTAGCTGTTTCTGAAAGACTCAGTATAATTTTCTAAAAAAAGTTATTCTATTTTCAAAGCATGTAGAATGTGACAAATGTGTTTAGGTTTCAGTTTCAAGACAGAACTTCCAAAGTGCTCAGATAAATGATGTATTACATTTTTAGATAATTTTAAAAACATTTTCCTTATCCCTAACTCCCCCCAGAAACACAAGGGGTGAAAAATGGCATTAATGAGATGTGGTTTTATTTGTGCATGTAACTGCACTTTTTCTATTAAAAAGATCACTAAATTTTGAAGATCAGATACTCAGTCTGCATAAACCAGTGTTTCCCACAAGCATTGACATTTACATCAGTTGAAGGTGAATTCAGTGCCTTTCCTGGCAACATAATTATCTGCTACTACTCCACTGCTCCATGAAACAAACAGACATAACATATACAGCGGTTAGGGAATCAACCTCTGACAAGTGCTGTTTTCAACTTCTGATCACTTTCAATGTTATCTTCTGAAAATATGATGAAAAAAGCTTTTTGTGTTTAAAAAAATACATATAATGGGAAATAGTGTCTGCTCTGCAATGATATTTTTCTTCTGCTATTGCCAGGATGCAGTGTAGCTTTTCCTTTGTTTCTTTCAGATACACAAGGATTTTGTTCTTGTCTCATTTGTCTTTATAGGTAGAACTTTATACACTTTATACACTAAACCTATATCCCTTTTTTTGAAATACCTATATGTCTCAGGGTTTGGATGTGTCTTCTTTTATACACATACTTTTTAAAACCATTATACAAATTTACAGAAAACCAGGTAATTTGTATAACTCATTTTATCTTCTTTCCCTGGGAGTGAAGTAGTTCTGTTAAACTCTAGGAATAATACATGTAGTTTCACACAATCAAAGTAAATTTAGGGAATGTGTAAATTTGTATACGTGCTTACAAGCCAAACATATTATAGTAAATATTGACATTGGTCTGATAAGCCTCATTGCAGGTTGTAGAAAATTAGTCAAGGTAAATCAGCAAATTAAAACTTCATTATGACTGTCCTCTGTAATGATTTATAGTATTGCAAGTGACAATGAAAGTACCCCTAATTTGATCTAATTATCTGCTTTCAGAAAACCAAAAAGGACTACTCTACAATTATGAAGACAATGGAGGAAGGGGAGGGCACTGTGTCTCTTGTGTTTTTATTTATCTGATTTTCTGAACAACCAGATCTAGGATGTTTAAAAGTAAAGGCTGAGACAGGAATGACCAGAAGGTCTGAACTGACTCCAGCTTCCATGTAGCTGCACAACCCCTGTTTTCACTAGTCTGTGTTCTACTTGCTGGTTTTCTGAACTCTTTAATTCTTGTGTTACTGTTTAAATGGATGTGTTGTCCAGCTTTGGAAGGCATTTCATTATACTTTAGAATAAATTAAGCTGTTTTCTTAAAAGGACATTATTATTATTATAGCCCCTAATTGTTAAACATCCAAAGAACTTAGAATAAACTAGATATTTATACACAGAAATTAGGTATGAAAAAAATTAAAAATTAGAAAGTTAGGTATAAAGGACCTTACCAAAGAAAAGAAAACATAGAATACAATCCTCACTTCAAGAAATCTGTGTGCATTTTGCAGTAAGGAGATATGGAAACAAGTGTGCAAACAATGTTGAGGGTTTCAACAATAGCATTTCTGCTGTTTCCATAGTACCAGCCTAGAGTTAGTGCCTGATTTCTAGCTTTCTGAAGTTAAGAATTATACATTTTTTTCCACAAAAGAAAGCCTTTAACTGCAATTTTTCCTCCCTCCAATTACATCCCCTGTATCCTTACTTTATATTTTGTCTGTTACTTCCATAAAACTGCAAATTAAATGTTTGAAACTCCATTTGTGTAAAGAAATATACCAGACTGTCCCTTCCCATTGTGGCCATCACCAATTAGGTATGAAATAAGTTTGCATGAGAAAAGAGCAAGCACTATTAAAAGTTTATTGAAAGTACAATTTTTCTTTTTACTGGACCAAGCACCAGCAAGATCTTTCGTGTGCTCTGAGAATAATTAGCAGATCAAGACATTCTAAGTCTTGGGTGAGAGAATATTTGTCTCATGAACCCTAAGCAACCTTAGATATCAGATTCACCATTTTTAGGCATGCAGAGCAACAGGAACTGAAAAGCTACTAGCAAAACAGATGGCATCTCTATTTGTGAATATCTAAAGAATTAAGTGAGATTATTGTTGCATTAGCTGCCTCTCCTTCCTATCAACAATGTGAAGGGAGGGAAGTTTAATTAGCTGTATACCCCATGCTATCCAAAATATATTCTACTGGTTTTCCATCACACTAAAAGTTCTCAGTAATCATTCAAGTTCAAGAGAAAATTCAGTACTGATTCAATCCACTGGCAAGAAATGCATAAAGAACTGATAACTAACAATTACGGATTTCAGTTTGAATGGATACATGCATGTGTGTACATATACTTGCACATGTATGCATAAAATATCAGTTACATGAACTTGATTTTACATACATACGTATGTATAGAGAAAGTATATATGTGTGTACATATACATCTATGTAGATATACAGAAATAAAATATACATTAGAATGAAGTCAGCCACTGAGAGCAGCCCTGAGAAAAAGCACCTTAGGGCACTGGATGATGAAAAGATCAAAAAGATCCACCTATGCATGCTTGCAGTCCAGAAGGCCAACATCATACTAGACTGCATCCAAACATTTGAGTCCAACAGGTCGAGGGTAGTGATTCTCCCCCTCAACTCTGCTTTTGTGAGACTTGAGATGCTGCATCCAGCTGTGGGGACTCTAACACGAGAAGGATTTGGACCTGTTTGAGAGAGTTCAGAGGAGGTCCACAAAGACGATAAGAGGGCTGGAGCACTTCTCCTATGAAGACAGACTGTGAAAATTTTGGTTCAGCCTACAGAAGGGAAGCCTCCAGGGATAATTTCTAGCAGCTTTTTAGTACCTGAAGGAGCACACAAGAGAGTTGGAGGAGGACTTTTCATAAGGGCTTGTAGTAAAGAAAATGGCTTCAAACTGACAAAGGTTAGATTAGATTTTAAGAAGAAATTTTTTATTGTAAGGGTAGAGAGAGAGTGGAACACGTTGCCCAGAAATGTTGTGGACAGTCTGGAGGAATTCAAAGCCAGATTTGATGGGGCTTTTCCTTGTTCTAGTGGAAGATATCTTTACCCATGGTAGAGGGGTTTGGAACTAGGTGATCTTTAAGGTCCCTTCCAAGCCAAACCATTCTATGATTTGAAGAAGTATGTACTTCTCAGAAGATGAAAACACTGTGTCTTTTGACATCTTCCTTTAGATGGCCTATTACAGTAGCAAGATTAATCTGAAATTTTAACTCTGAACATTTCCCAAGCACAGTGTCAAATTTTTGCTTTAAAGTTAGGAGTGAACATCTTTGCTCTGCAGCCAGGCAACATTCAGAGATGACACTGTCTCCTACTCAATTTTGTTTCTTGCTGATGCAAGGAATTGTTACTAGAGAAGTGTCAAAGAAGCGAAGAACATCTGAATAATCTCTGTTTCACCAAAACATGCTGTAAGTTACACTTCAGTAATTTAGGGATATAATTAGGTTGTTCTAGTGTTCACATTTAGAGAAAGAGGATTCACAGATCTCACTGTTGACAGGAGTCAGGCCGAGCTGAGAGCATACAAACCCAACTTAACCCTCTGGAAATGTACCTTGAGCTTACCCAACCTGCTATTCAGTGTAGAAGCCCCAAAGTCTCAAGAACTTCCCAGAAGCCAAATGGAGAGTGGCAACACACACCAACTTTTCTGCTGGACTCCATCACCTCTCTTATGGGACAGAAGGGTCAGGTAATTTTTTAAAAAATGCTGCAATTATATCTGTATATCTATATCTGTGTTTACATCCCATATATCTCTGCTTAAAGACCCTCAGCATCCAAGTCCATACACTACCCAGTGTCATTTTATTTTAAATTTGTCAGAAGGAAAAATTAAACACCAATTACTAGAATGTGTAAAATACACACAACAGCTTCTTTTTCCTGATAAACCTTCTTCTTAATTTTTGCTATCTTTTTATAGTTCCTTTGAATTTTCTGTTATGTCCATTTTTTGTTGCATTTTGTGTGTAGACACCTGGCTAACAAGTGCAAACGTTGCTAACTTAAGCCAGGCTGATAGTCTATAACAATCAAATGTTCTGTTTAAACTTAGCCTTTGAAGTGTTCTAGAAATACTATCAAATGCTAAAGAAAAATCTCAGTCCTGTGAATTAATGGCAAGAAGTCAGAAGTAATGAAGATGTAAAAACCCCAAAAAACCAGAAGAAACATTAAAAAAAAAAAAGTCATAATAATGAAGTTTCATGTCCTAATAAGTGATCACAAGGAAAATATGATCAATAGTAATGCAACATCTTATCTTATGGGGTTGGGGGACAGAAGACATGGACATGTGCATATTTCAGAATTTTAATCCACACAGCAAGAGATCAAACACTATATTTAAAATTTCTACAAATTTTCTTATCTCTGTCTTCAATCATTAAGAATTAATTCTATGAATTTCACTAGGGCATGTTTCATTACAAGTGTTGTTTCTCACTACCAGGATAAGACTGTGCTGCAATTAATACAAATAGAATCATTGATGATCTCAAAGGTATTTTCCAACCTAGTTAATTCTGGGATTCTGTGATGTGTTCAGAAAATAAATTATAATAAAATACTACGTTTACAGGATGTGGACTTGCATATATATCCAAGGATTTCACTGTTGCTGCAACAAAACTATGATATATAAATGAAAAATGAGCAGGTGAAATATACTGCTGCGGTAAATCAGTGAACTATGTCCAATTTTTTGAATTATATCTGTTGGTTACATGAGTTCTGATTAAAGTTATCTTTTACTTACTGAAAGAAATCTGAACTTAGATATATTTTTGCCCATGATTTATACCAGTATGGAAATATATGGCACATAATGAGATAGTTTATTCAGAGTAATAGTGACAGTGCATAATTATGACGTATACTATTGGTATAATCACTTTTAGCTTTTGTTCAGGGTGTTTGTGGTTCTAACATATGTGAATTCCATTGTGTTTCTTTGACTATCCTTAAAAGCATTTCCCATTTGGAAATGTGACTTGTCCTTTTTTCATACCTTGATAATGTACTAAAATAGTTATTACAGTTACAGTAATTATGTGTGTTGTAATAAAATACTATTTTTTTTACTATTACTGCTTCTACTGATACTAACAACATCAATGTCAAATAATTTAAAATAAAAAATCAAACATTTTTAAAAATAATGTTATTGAAGGATGATAAAAGGATAATAACAAATAAGGATTGAAGAAAATAATAACAAATCACTATATAAGATGAAATCACTTGAGTTACAGCACATAAAAACTTTGGATGTTGATTCTTCTGAAAAAAAAAAAAGATAATGAAAAGTTTTCAAAGATTTGTGCTCTATTTCTTTAAGTCATATTGTCTTTTGCACATTTATGGTCTTTTAGAGACAGTTATTTTCATTTAAAAGGTAGTCCTTTACTATATAACTAAGAGGATCACTTTTGAAGGTTACTTATGGGCAATTAAAGAGAACCCTTAGCATTTGAAATTAAAATTAGCACTTCAGGATTCAGAAATCCGATCCATGCTGTTAAATTCATTTAACTGTGCAAAAGAGGACTTATACAGATTTAGGAATATTTGATATATTCTAGCATGAATTTGCACTCATTTGATCAAAGGAAGCAATAACGTATTTTTTCTGATATCTAAAGTATTATGGCATTAGATTAATATGTTCAGGCAAGTAAATTGAGAGATGATATCCACACCTGAGCTAGGCAGGTGACTCCCTTTACAGACAGTGACAGGAATTAACATTTGTAGGCTGTGATTCACCTTATCCCAAAATGACTGTCCAAATGCTGACTGACGGATAATTTACTAAGAGTATCTGTTTCAAACTATTGATTGTAAGGCAAATTCAGATCTAAATTACAAACATTCAAATATGGGAAACAAATCTTATCCTTTAAAAAAAAACACCAGACCAAACCTATTTGTTTAGTTTTACATTTCTGTGAGGAAAAGAAGATGGAAACACACAACACGTGACAATATATATTTGTATTTGGTTTTATTTCTTTTTTTATTATTATTGACAGTAATCAATTGATTATTAAAAAAAAAATCTTGCTTCTCATAGAATACAACTGACTGACCCCTGAACACCAGCATCCCATAATTGCTGCAAGAAAATATTGTGGTGTATCTTTTTCTCATCATCTCATTAGGTGTTCTGGCCCTCCATGTTAAATCATTCTTTGACCATGAATTACCATTTCTGAGCATTCACTGTTTGAATTTCCCCTTCAACCTGTAAGTATTCATAACACAGAAGTTCTATTTCAGCTTGACCTATACAGTTTTAGAGCCAGTATAACAGTAGTCATAGTTATTAAGAATACATTTCAAGTGTTAAAAATGTTTAGCTACCTTAATAATGTCCTCTTCAGCGAGAACTGATGGCAAAGTATTTGCAATCTTGTTTTTAAAGGCAAGTAAACCCCAGCCAAGGTAGCTGAGTATCAACTACCTTAGTACCTGAATATCAGTATGGTATAATTTTTGTTCTCCTTGGATGTGTGTGTTTGACTATTCATTTATCATGTCTGGCTGCTCCAAAAATTCCAGTTATATCCATTCTGGATTATGGCATAGCTGTACGGCATGCAGTGGTTACTTCTTACAGAACTTCTGAAACTGTTCTCATAATATTTTACTTGTGTTGGTTCAGTCGCATAGCCAACATGGAAGACCTCAGGGTCTCCAACTATGTCTTTTATAACTGCCTTTTTTCACAAAAGGATACCTGCTGTTTAACAAGGACCTTTAAAGATACCCTAAAACTAAATCTGTCCTTTATATGTTCTTGGATCAAAAACTTTATGGAAAGAACATTCATATCAAGACATCTCGAAGCAAATCATTTATGATGTGCAAGTCTCTGAGGCAAAGCTGAGTGAAGTGGAGGCCCAAAAAAAAGAAAAAGAAAAAGTTCAAAGAGAATTAAATACTATTTCCCAGCTATAAGAAATTTATATTCCAAAGATGAAACTGTACATGTTCCTTGTGGATCTTTTGTTCTCACTGCATTCAGCTCCGAATTAGTGAGATAGTAGCAGAATCACCCAATAAAAATAATCATGGTCATTTATGTAGAGCAGGCATGCATATGAGAAGTGAGGCCAAAATGAAAATGGGGAATGAGAGATGCAATATGAAAGATAAAAATGTAAACTGAAGACATAAGCATTTATATCAGTTTTAAATAAACTATTTAGTTTAAAATTTCTGTCCCTTTCACTCTGACAGTGTATCTTGAAATTAATCAATAGAGAAAAATATTCACAAGTTACCAATGGAATTTTCTATTTTAAACATAGGGGGGTGGGGTTGTCTGGTTGGTTGTGGTGTTTTTACAAGAACCATTTTTAAGTGAACAGTTATTGTTCTGCAGACAGTTTAGAAAGAAGTAGCTAAATAGTGGAAACAAAGGGTTAATACTTGCACTCTTGCTTTATCACAGAGAATTTTGTAGAAGTATGTCCAAGTGAGAAGGTATATCTCATCTATTTGGATATTTCTTCACAAGAATAAAGACTAAATTCCTCTTGGCATTACACATAATCTCTGACTCATTTGTAATAGTTCAAATAAGTTACAGCAAAAAGAATGGAATTTCTTCATATTTCTTCATACACTGTTTCAAATAGGAAAAAAATAGATCAACTTCCTTGTCCCAAATCAACTTAATCTATCTTTTTTTATTATTTTTTAGAGAAATACTTTAATAAACGGGTGAATTAGGACTACTCGTTTCCAAATAGTCATTTTTTAATCAGGAAGTAGTTGATATGAGTCACTAAATACTTCAAATTTTCAAGTATTCCTCCACTAGTTAATAAAGTCAACAAAATACAGATGTTCCAGTGCTCTTCAAAATTTTTATTATAATTCGTTTACAATCTCTAAAATGACAGATTTTTAAAATTTCTAGAGTACAGTAAAAGACTGCTATAATTTTCCTTAGATGGGAAGATATATCTGCGGAAAACCAAATATTTACTCACTGAAAAACGACATAATAATTTTCTGTCTGATAAGTAGATCTTGCCAGTAAGATCCTGAATTTAAAAATGATCCAATTTGATTTATTAAGATTTTTGGGATTTGCTTTCCTACTCTTATTAATATATTAGCATATTATTATTCAGACTAAGAAAATATTATTAATAGTAAGCCTTTTAATTTCATATAGTCGCCACTTATTTTATTCTTGCTGGTATGTTGCTTATTCTGCTTCTTATGTCTTTACTGATCTTCATTAAAATAGTGCATGATAGAAAGTTTTTCATTTATAAGACTCTTCCAATGAGGAGAATAGAGATATAAATGACAGAAATAATTTTATGACATCTTAAAGAATTGCCATCTGTTATCTGAAGCACCATAGATTACCAGGGTTCATACCAATCATGGCAAATGTTACCTGTGCATTATTTGGGAAGGATTTATAGGATTCCTGGTAGTCTCCATGCATTTCATTTGTTTGTGGTTTTTTGTTTTGTTTTGTTTTGTTTTTTTTTAAGGGCAGATAGGAATGTATCTAACTCTATAAATTATGTAAAAAAATATTAAGGTGTTGGTGGTTGATTTGGGTTGTTTTGTTTTGTTTTGTTAGTTTGGGGGTTTTTTTAGTGCTTTTTATCTTGTTTCCTACTTCCATTCTTATGTTAACAAATTATTTTAATTGCACTAATTTATTTACTTAGATACATAGTGTGTAGAGAATTAAATACAGTAATATGGCATTGCATTTGTATAGTTTTATATTTTTATCTTCTCTGTTTCTTAGGACATCCTCTTTATCTTTTCTTATTTGCCAAAAATAAATTAACAAGACTACATTAACTGAGATAGTAGGGAAAAAAAAACAAACCAAA
>VWYP01023725.1:0-90664 GCA_013400435.1 Pycnonotus jocosus | reverse complement strand
ATGTTCATGCATAGTTCACCAACATTTATGGAGGGTTTTGTTTAACTTCACAGGGTTTTGCAAATAGAATATTGCAAATATGAAGGGTTAGGCAGAGACAGATTTTATTCCAGATCTACTTTGAACATCAGTGGCCAAGAGAGATGAATTTGAAATCAATGTTTTCAACTTAATTAGGTTCTTCTTAATAAAGTGTTTATTACAGAGCAGCATTGGAAAAAGGTGTTTTGTTGAGATCTGCTAATTGACTCTTCTAATGTGAAATTCTTAAGACATTCTGATACAGTTTTTGGTTGTCATTAGAGAAAATATGTGAGCAGTGAAGGAAGAATTCTATTTCATATGTAGCTGTGTTAGAAGTTATGGGCAGTGATAGAATGCACAGTTGTGGGGATCAAATCTGCTTTATGTACAACAAACTGCAATCCTCCCCTGTAGAAATATCTGTGCTTAGAAACCTGTTCACATGCTCCAAAGATAAGGTAGTAGAAAACACAGTGTTGTACAGGATACCAGCCAAGTCTGGTCTTGAATTGTGCTAGGTCAACAAAGAAAACCACTTTATAAACAATAGATGAAATATCTTCCTAACTTGTGGCTAGATATCTCAGTAGTTATTAATAGGATACAAAATCTTTCAACTCTGGAATATGTTTACAGAGCTAGCTCTGATATTTTCTTCCTCCTTCTTTTGAGTGTCCTGTTATTGTCTTTGCTTCCTCCTTTCCATGTGTGACATTTATGTTTTCATTGACTTAGCAGTGCCAAGGGAAAAGGATGAAAATACCCCCAACATTGTAAGGGCCAGACAATCCTTCAGCCTTGCTGGACTTTGCCTTGTTCAGCCAAACTGGGAACAAAATGGTTGCAGAAAGGTGAAGCACATCCTCTGCGTTAGGAGGAAGTGCAAGCAGCAGTCACCGTGCAGGGAAGCGTCAAAAGCCCGGATCATGCTGCTGAAAGCTTGGGGGATGCTTTACTGTGGGCCACATCAAGGAGCTTCACTGCTAACAAGTGGTGAGTTCTGCAGAAAACCACAGGTCTTTGAATAGCATCCTGCAGGAAGTAGGTGCTTCAAGCTTGAAGGGAATGACTAATACTGAGCACAGTGCATTTCTTGGTAGTAGTTCTTTGGTGCTAGTGGGAAGTGTTGCTGTCCTCTGTTCTACAGCCTGCCTTTCCACAGGCAGGAGGGAGAAAGCAAAAGCTCTCTCAATTACTGCTGCCCAGAAACTGTGTTGGTGGAATTGAAGTAAAAGTGAGCAGATGAGCACTCCTGAAACTGCCCCAGAGAGGATGATACATACATGCTGGAATTCAGGATGTAGNTGTGTTGGTGGAATTGAAGTAAAAGTGAGCACAGATGAGCACACCTGAAACTGCCCCAAAGGACATGACATATACATGCTGGAATTCAAGATGTAATTGCATTATAGAGAAATTACATAATTTTTCAAAGTGCTAGCTTTCCTTGTGCCTGAAGTAAATATTCATTTGAAATGTAAGTTTTGTAATATCATAAAGTGATTTAAGTTTCTTCATTGGTGACTTAATCAGCTATGTGTTTGGCTGCAGTTAAAGCACAAGCAGGAGCCAGTGGGGGACAAAGTCCTTGGTTAAACAACACTTACACCTCAAATAATCTGAATTTGGTGGATAAGACAGTGGAGAAGATTTCCAGTATAACCTTGAGAATATATTTAAGCAATAGGAAACCTTAAAAAATTTGAGAAAAGAAATGCCAATAAGCTATTGTATTATGAAATATGGGGGGACTGTGATTGTGACCTCTGTGAAATGCTGTGATATCTGTGCCTGAAAAGATTAAATAAGACCCTGTTCTTACCTTTGGAGCACAGCAACACTTTAGCTGCAAATCTTTGTGAAAGTTATAGCTTCCTGATGACCCCTAACTTCAAAGACAAAATTGTTTTAGGCTTTATTCAGGTAGGAAATTTACCAAAAGCTTCGCTTAAACATTGCAAATATTTCCTGATGCAACAGCACATTTGCAAGGCGTTATTTCAAGACACTCCTAATCCAGGAAAATCAGTAAATTAATTGCTTAAAAACGCCGTGCCATTTTACCCATTGCTTATCAAACATGATCTTAGTCACCTGTCAGTCTTCAAGGAGGAGCAGTTGTGAGAATGGCCCCCACTGTGCTCTCTGTATCTGCTCTGGGGGCTTGGCTGCCGTGCCAGGGAGATGTGTGGTTTGGCACCTCTGTGTTTTGATCCCCTCTGCAGCTGGAGAAGCTGAAAGCACTCCTGACACCTCCGAGGACAGTCCCAATGTGGCTTTGCTTCTCTAAACTTGTCCTGCCTGAGAGAGCTGGCCAAGCAGAGCTGGCAGGTGTCTGTGCCTGTCACTGGGTGCAGCAAGGACACATGGAAACAAAATCCAGTGACAAGGAGTGATTTCAGGGAGGGAGCAGATTAGGATTGTGCTTCTGTGTTGCATCACTTCTCATGTCTGTTTTTAAAGGGGAGGATCTTGCTGAACTCTGTTCTCAGAGTTCAAGGTACTGCACAGATGTGTTACATTTAAGATAAGAGACTTGATTTGATTTCTTTCTTTTTACTCAATAAAAGCAATATGCAGAGAGTAGTGGTCTGTGAGTCTGCTTCAGTTCAGGCTGAACATTCTGCCACATTTGTAATGAGCTTTTAGCATTTCAGGGCATCTGATAATTGTTTTTGTTAATAGCAGATTGGTATTGCTTTCTGTGGAAGCACATCGGAAAACAGATCAGTATTTTAAAGAACTATAAAAAGGAATTAATCTGCTGTGAAGGTTATGAATGAATGAATCTGTTCTGAGCTTCCTTTTTGTTGCCAAAGCCATCCTGTATATTTAGCAAAGATATAACTAACACTAAAGTTTATGTTTTGGGTTTTTCTTTAAAACAAACTGAGAAACTATAGATTCTCATTCCAAAAAGAAAACAAAGAAGTGATGTAGTCACTTAACCTTTATTAGAACTGGTTTTTGGGGAAAAATGAACAGTTTGTAATCAGAATTCTCTTAAGTAGTTTACAAGTGTTATTAGAGGATTATAATCAGTAACCTTTGTCTTAAACTTGGCTGCTGGGCTTTGTGGTGCTTGAAATGAATCATACATTGTACAATGGCTTAAAATCTTGCTTTTTGTAAATAGATCTGTAACTCTCACCTTTTGAAGGAGTTTTAGTAACTGAGTAATTGTGATTAAAATGACTTAGGTCCAAAAGTGATGGTAGACAAGTTATTGCTTGTGTATCTGTAGGTGCTAAGAGGGGGTTTAGATGTACATTTGTGTGTAGTTTATTTTTCTTCATTAGCTGCTTCTAGAATAGTGCATATTGCATAATTGTTAGATGCTAACTTTACTGTATGCTTGAAGGTCAGGGATGAGAAACAGTTTAAGTGTAAGAAAGAACAGGATGGTAAACAAGAGCACATAGATGAAGACAAAGGTAAACCAAGCCATCTATGCAGGGTGATTCTTAAATATGTGTTGTGTGTGTTTGGTTTATAACTGTCTGTAAATTTTTTCTTGGCACATCAGAAATGAGATTTCAATATCAGTTGCTTAATGAAGGAGCCTCTTATCACAGTACAATTGGTTCCCTGTTTTTCTGTCTTCTTGTTTTGGGGTTTAATTTTGGGTGCAAGTGTCTATGTGGGAGGAATTGTGACTGAGCTGTTTGTTAAGAAGACACTCTATAATTTGAAGAACAACAGAAATGTATTCTTAAATTAGATTTCTCTATTAAAAATTTATATTGGAGAGGTTTTGTGCAGAAGAAAGATGTTGCTTCTTATCATCAGGACAAGTAAAGATTCTGGAGTTTTATTCACTGCAGATGAGTTACCTATGCATTTCTTGATGTTTAATGCATACACGATCTCCATGTGAAGGCACATTCTCTTTCACATAGCTGGTAAAACACTGGTTAATAAAACCAGCTGAAGTTAACCACAGCAGGTGTTGCAATTCAGTGCTTTGGTGATGCTGGCCAGCATGACCTGAAGCTGACTGAAATATCCAGGAAATGTCCTCTGAGAGATGCTTAACTCTTCTTTCCAGATCTAACAGCTTAAAATAGGTCTGATGTTGCTGCAAGGAGCTCAGCATGCAGTCTGTGGAAATAAGGCTGCCTGCTTGGAACAAAACACCTGAACCCGCAGTCTAAAATATGCACTGTGTGAAACTTCTTTCCTGCTCATGTGCCAAACGAAACCATTACCCACTTCTAGTGATCTCCAAAAGCATCGAGTCTCCCTTTTGCATGTGTGAGAATATTCTGTCCTTCCTCATTGTGACTGAAAAGGGATCAGTCTGCCTAGGGAAGGGCCTGGAGGGCTGCCCCTATCGCCTGCTCCTTCCTTTTGCGTCCCTAGTGAGACTCCATTCTTGTATTTCTAACTGAAAGAAATATGGAAAACGTGTCAGAATGCAGATTCTGGCCTTCAAGGCAGAGAGAAAGAACTGGGAGGAGGTTTTGCAGAAGTTCATTCCTCTGCCTGCATGCAGCAGCCGGTGGTGCTGGGCATAGGCACAGTATGCCATGTGTCACTGCCCAAAAACTGCCTTGAAAGTCCTCACCATCATTTCACCTGCACGGGGACCCATGGCCACCCGGGGTTTGGAAGCTGGTGAGAACAGACATTTTCTCTCAGAGTGAAATGTGGGCCCATCTTGTGCAAGCACACTGGGGTGTGAGCTCTCTTTATACCCTTGGCCTCAGCAGCAACCTTGAGCAGTTCTCCAGTTTGTGAACAGGTTCTTTCTCCTTGTTTTAAATATGCTACTGTTGGTTTCCTTGGGTTATAGGTTTTCTATTACAAGAAATAGGGTTATTTATTTCCTTTTCTTCATGTTTTATCACCCCCCTGCCCCCATCTCTCACCTGAATGTGTAATTTATTGAACCTGCCCATGAGTAGATGCTTTTCCATTCTTAGGTTATATTATTTTATATTCTTCTCTCAATCTTTTTTGGATTTTGAGGAGAGGGTGTTCTAAGGTGGTGTTGTGTTGTGGATTTCTACAGAAGCTACAGGGAGAATTTCAAAGTGTTCAGATTTTTAAGTCTCCCACATGAATATTTTTTGTCCTGTCAGTAACCTGGTGTAGAGCTAAAATAAATAACCATAAGAAAATCAATTTTAATTATCATGTTCTTGAGTTAATGCTCTGTATTTGTTACTTCTCAGACATTTTATCTTTCTGAAATCAGTTTATGTGTATCCTCTCTGACAGGCCTACACGTGTGTGAAAACGTGCATCTTGTTGAATCACTCTCAGTCAATAGCTGACTTGCATAAGCAAGTTCTTTGCTATCATGAACAGGATTAAAGTATTAGATCCTCTGTTGTTTTTCTTCTCTGGCAGCTGTGGAGGGCTGACTTAGGTTCTGGTGTATCACTGGTCAGGTTCAGAGGGTGCTGACTCTCCCCAAGAAGACCTTGTGTGTGAAGAAGGCAGATTGCAGTGGGCCTGGAGCAGAACTGTATCTGATCAGTGGTGCAGAAGGCAATCCTCTCCCATTTGAGTACAGTAAATGCTTGCATTGCTGTTTTTCAGTATAATTTCTGGAGATTAGTGGTAATTTGATGGGGTTTATACATGGTATTTCCAAGTAGGAGTAGTTCAGCACAAACCTGAGTGTGTTTGTGCTCTGGTGGCAGTGCAGCAGGTGTTGTACTCCAGTACAGCTCTCCTTGGGAAGCGGGCCAGGCAGCCTTCAGAAAGATCACAGAGCCTAAAACATCAGAAGTTGACTTAAGTACTTCTACAGCTAAAGAGATTAATATCCAGCAGTCTCTAGGTTTGACAGCTATCCTGTGTGGGCTTTTTTATTTTTCTTCAAGGGCATTACAAGGAACATTAAAAAAATTCCTAGGCATGACCGACCTGTATGGCAGAGGGAGATGGTGGCGTGTGCCTGATGTCTGATACTCCTGGAGACAGAGGAGGTTCTTATCTCCTGATTTCTGCATCCTTTGCAAATCCAACCTTGTTTGCCTGTAGAGAGAACTGAGATTTTGTCTGGCCCTTCCTGGATTGTTGCATTTGTGTCCAGACTCCCAAATCCCGTTGCTTTCTGCATGCTGCTGCCATGACCAGGCACTGTGGGGTGCTGGTAAAGGATAAACGTTGTTGGTTGGTTTTTCCTGTTATGACAAGGATGATTTCGCACTTTCTTGTTTCAGCACAAAACATACTTTAAAAAAAAACAAACAACCTCCCCCCCAAAAAACCTAGCACACCCCCTCATGTTCCCCCAATCAATCACCCTATGCCAGACAGCAATTTGTTTGCCTCTTATTTTGAGACACTCTGGCTCTCTTTTCAAAACAGATTGGGGAAATTGGTGAGAGAGATGCATTTCCTCAGCTGTGCCTTATTCTGCTAGCAAAGCCCAGGGAATTCTTTCCAAGTGCACACTCAAAAGAGGCCAAGAATATGTGAACATCAGTTTTTCTGCAATAATAAATTCTTTTCAGAGTTTCAAAATATATCATATGCTTATTCAAACGTTAAAATATTGCTAAGATCTAGATTTTTCCCCTGGCCTACTTGTTTGGGGTTTTCTTTCCTCAAGGTGAAAGAATAGATATTTAGTAATGTTAGTCCACTTCAGTGAACTGTCCTGCTACTTTGGATTATTCATGCTACAGAGATGCAGGTGTTGCAAAGAAACAAAGTACAAGTCACTGCAATTTTTTTGTTAGTTTGTTTTTCCTGGTAAATCCAGTGGTTTGTTTGCACTCTAACTTTGTAGATACCCTTTCTTGGCCACAGTTTTCCTTACAGGTCTTGTTTCATACAGCAAGGCATAAAATACTTCTGTTGCCATACTTATTTGCTGAA
Source organism: Pycnonotus jocosus (assembly GCA_013400435.1). Classification (NCBI taxonomy): domain Eukaryota; kingdom Metazoa; phylum Chordata; class Aves; order Passeriformes; family Pycnonotidae; genus Pycnonotus; species Pycnonotus jocosus. The sequence continues at coordinate 83,803 of VWYP01023725.1, read as the reverse complement.
GATAACTGGGCAGTGGGCAGCAGTGATGCTATGCTTTCAGTTAATTCTGGAAGATACAATTCTTTTTGTATGTTTTAAGTTCTGCTTTGGTGTATCCGTAGTGAGTATAAAATTAAGCTCTGCAAATACACAGAATGCTGGGTGCTTGGGTATAATTTAATAATCTGTGTATTATTTTAAAGACACACATAAGCAATAGCTGCTTGCTTATAAAAAGCATTTACTGACCCATGAGTTAATTGATCCCTATGACTATTTAAACCTCAGGGCTTTAAAAGTTTTTCTCTTATCTTTATGTTAAACAATGGAAAGTTTTACCGTATGTTCAAATAACGTCTTCATCAGGTTCACAACAGGGATACCATAGTTAATTTTCAGTTGAGTGCTTTATAGGATTTTCTTTTTGCTGGCTGGTTGGGTGAAAGTCTAGACACTGAGAGACGAGGCGTTAGAGGGGCCTCACAATATCGGTATTGTGCATGGTAAGTAGGAGCAGCTTCCTCTGATGTACGGACTCCATGCCCCAACCCCTGGTACAAAGGCATGGCTTTTGTTCAGGGGGATAGGGGCTAATCCGAATGCTGCACACTGTGAAAAACCTTTTATGGAAGGGGGGAGAACTTGCCTTGAAGGTGAGAGGTCAGCAGTTTAACCTCTGACTACAAAACAAGAGACCAGCGAAGAATGGGACGAACAAGGGGGAAAAATACTTCAAGTACTCCATTCTTTGTTTATCAGAAATGGGTCAAGCAAATGAGTGTCAGGAATGGTTACAGGAGTTCTGATGGGCTGCAAGGAAGTCTTGAGATGTGCTCTGGCTTAGCTGTGCATTGCTACAGAGTTTGGAGCTCACATAGCTCTCAAATGCTTGATAAAGAGATCCCCAAAACAAAATCAAATCCTTCAGCAGTCCTGAAAAGCATAGACACTCTGCTCTCTTCCTCATCAGCCAATATCAGGTCCTTTTGTTGTTAAAATTTTTTATTGTAATTTTTCATTGTGTAGATTAACATCATTTAGTATTTGACCTTCTAACTTTTTGCACTGTTTTTTGAAATTTGTGAAGAAGCAGCACAGTAATCACACACTCACACGAGTTCAGCAGGCAGTGAGATGGGTCTCTTCTAGCTAAAGCCATGGATCTTTGGGTGGCCAGTGCTATTGTACAACAGCAGGGGAGAGCTGTTTCCAATCTTTGTGCAAAGGGAATATGGAGGCTTTTCCCTCTGATCTCATTTTGGTATTATCAGTGCTGGGAATTTAGTCACAATCCAATTAGAAATGATGGAAGTTATGTTAACTAATAGTTAAGCCTCTCGTATTCTCAGGTCCACCTGTTTGGGCTGATGGGTTGTGCTACTCTTGGCTCAGGCTGGGAGAAGATACCAGCAGTGATTAATACACTTGGTGCACTAAAGCTCCCTGCTTGGCACACAACCATTCCTTGTGCTTCAGTACATCCAGCCCATGGGGAGCCCTGCTCACCTCCCTCCTGGCCTCTCCCAGCATGCAGAAAAGCAGAGAAGACATAATGCCTTGCTTGTGCACCTCTGGCAGTTTTATACTTCACTGGACGTAGATGTATTGTGTATATGAGGTAAATTCCTCTTCCTGCTTCACACAAAGGGATTAAAGCTAGGCTTTGTTGTTGACCCTCTTCACGTGTCACATCTTCAAACATGTGCTGATGACCTAGACAGCTTTGGGCCACTTGCATTCAGAGGAGTGATCAGGAACCAGCAGTGTTCCTCAGCAACTCAGTGGCAGGGGCTCTCAGCACTTGGGGAGATACATTTTGGTGCAGGCTTGATTTTATTTGTGCTTGGAAATAGCACAGCCTCAGACATTGTGCATCCTCTGACCTTGGCCGAGTTTAATCTTTTGTTTCTCAATTTGACAGACATCTGTCTTTCTTATTTTTAAACATTTTAGGGGTAAATTCATCAGAAAGGTGATACTGAGTATACTTCCATGACCTGACACATCTTCAAATGAGAAAAAAGACTTCATTTTTCTTGCATTCCTTGGGTTCACTGATTTGAAAATACAGCATTTTACTGGAGACATGTTGTTAAACATGCAGAGTTGTTTAGTTCATTTTCATAAATGAAAGGCTTAGGATTGTAGCTCTTGCTGGAATTACCTGAGCAGGTGACTTGCATAGCTATTAAGTGAAAGTAAAATGAGGAACCCTTTGTAGTCTTTTTGCCTTGCTCCTAATGGGTTCGTTTTGTCACTTTATGAATTGTGATCTTTTCAGCTTTTCAAATTTGATGGGATCAAATGGTGTTCTCAAGTTAAATGACTGACGTTTTTGCCCTTGGGGAAGCACCAGAAGTTAAAATATTGATATTCTGTCAAAGTTTGGAAAATAAGAAAGAGAGGTTTTTTCCTCCATAATTACTTCTTCTCAATCTTGAAAAGGAATCTAAACCTCTTCTTTAATGGCCCTTTAAGATCATTGAGTCCAACTCTTAACCCAGCACTGCCAGCTCCATAACTAAACCATGTTCCAAAGTACATCTACATGTCTCTTAAATACCTCTCAGGGATGGTGACCTCCTCACTTCACTGGGCAGCCTGTTCCAGTGCTTGGCAGCATTTTCTATGAATAATTTTTCCCTAATAGCCAATCTAAACCTTCCCTGGTACAACTTGAGGCCATTTCCTCTTGCCCCACGACTTATTATCTAAGAGAGAGCCCAACACCCACTTGCTACACCCTTGTACAGGTGGTTGTAAAGAGCTGTCAGGTCTCCCCTGAGCCTCCTTTTCTCCAGGATAAACACCCCCAGCTCCCTCAGCTGCTCCTGATCAGTCCTGTGCTCCAGACCCTTCCCCAGCTCCACTGCTTCTCTGGCCACTCTCCAGACCCTCTGTGCCCTTCCTGCAGTGAGCAGCCCAATCCCAAACCCAGAGTTCAAGGTGCTGCCTCACCAGTGCCCAGTCCAGGGGGACAATCCCTGCCCTGCTCCTGCTGGCCACACTATTCCTGATGCCAGCCAGGATGCCCTTGGCCTTCCTGGCCACCTGGGCACTGCTGGCTCCTGTTCAGCTGCTGCCAAGTCCTTTTCCATCAGCAGCTTTCCAGCCACTCTGCCCCAGCCCTGAATGCTGCATGGGGTTATTGTGGGCAAAGGGCAGCAGCTGGCACTTTGCTCTGAGTGAACCCATCCTGTTGGCCTCATGGATCCAGCCTGCCCAGATCCCTCTGCAGAGCCTTCCTTCTCTCCAGCACAGCAGCACCCCTGCCCAGCTAGGTTTCATCTTCAAACTTATTGAGGGTGGACATGATCCCCTTGTCCAAACCATTGATAAATATATTTAACAGAATTTGCCCTGAAGCAAGGAGATACACTTTACGGTTTTAGGCAGAATGTTGTTCTGTGGAATTTGCCTAATCCTCTGTGGCTTGACAGGAATGAAAAATTTAAGCAATAATAAGTAATTTGGGATAACTTGTTAAAATCAAGATGTGATACTTGCACATCCATGATTCTTGAAATCTATTTTTAGTATTTACAGAAATTAGTGGATTTTCCCTGCTCTGGAAAGTTCAGGGATTTTGTTTATCAGAGTGATGGAAGACTCAAGATAAGAGAGGAGTTATCTGAGGCATTCTTGAGAGAGAATATATGTCTTTGTACTTGAAAAGTGCAGCAATGTTTTTGTGTCCCATGGGGTTTTTTTACTAATTATAAAAACAATGAATTAAAAAGATGCTATAAGGAGATACCTTATTTTATACAGACATAATTTACAAGTGCATTCTATCCCATTGATTATGAAATTTTCAGCATGAGAGATTATGATTAGTCTTTATTAATTAAAAAAATGGAATTAGTTATCTTAGCAAAGCAACTTCTGATTTCTCTAGCTACATATTGAATTGTTCTGGATGAGAAGTGTATGTGCACGGGTAGTGATTGGCTTTTGCTGCAGCATAGTGTATTTTAATGCAGGAACTGGCTTGTCTGAAAACATTCTAATGTTTCCTCCAAAAATTCTTTTGCGTCTCTAATGAAGCTTGGTTGACACCTGTGACTGAGTCTTAGTGTTTTAGCCTTTTTTGTTTTCCTGTTAAATGACCAATGAGACAATCATACTGTTTTCTGAGGCTCATCCAGTCACGACTGTAATTTCCTTAGCTCAGGAATTATTTTGCTTTCAGCTTTTAGCATTGATTCCAACTGTACACTGTACACTCTAGGTTCTTACATACATACATACATTCTTACATACAGCTCTGCTGTGCTCCAGGTCCCATGGGGCATTTTCAGAAACAAAACAAAAACTACAGAGAGAAGCTCCATGTAGTTACCAAGTTGTTCTCAAACTGTGTGTATCCATTGAGCTCGCCTCTTAAGCCTTCCAGTGGTGAACCTGCAGCTGTGTCTTACTGGTGGAGAATGTGCAGGAGGACAGAGCATGGGTGTGAAATGACTAGAGGTGATTAGTGATGTGGGGCTTGTAGGAAATCTCAGGTTTGTTTAACCAGCTGCCTCAAGGAAGAAGCTGAAGCACACAGAGAATGGAAGCCAGAATACTACAGCCCTTCCAGTAGCATCAAACCCTTCCATGCAAACACTGGACATGGAGAATTTGAACAGTGAGAGAAGGGCAGTGGTTGAGAGAAGAACTTTTAATGAAAATTTTCAGATTATTAAATATACAGATTAATGTAATAGAGTGTGTAATGTTATATGTAGTACCATATATTTTAGCTCCTTGTGCATTGTGTGTAGACAGCTCTTATTGTGCAGGTTTATAAGTGCATTCAGAAATATTAGCACCAGATTTATTTGGTAGATCAATATTTTCAAGTGAGACATAACCTTAATTTATGCTGTTGTTGATTTATTAATAAATGTTTCCTTGTTCTTTCACATCAATAATAAAAATATAGTTTTCCACCTTGCAAATTTTTTTGACTGCTGTATGGTGCATACACAGGCATTACTCATGCTTTCCCTGGCTTCATCTCAGTTCTTTCTGCTGCAATGCTTTAAGGAAAGTAAAATGAAGACCTTCATTACTGAAGAGGCAGAAATGCTCAGTTCAAACATGAATGGCCCATCATTCTGCAATGCTCTCTTCCTGTAGTTTTTGTCCTCCCATGTGCAGCCACGCCACTGCTCTTCCAAGGGTGGTACAGGGCTGTTTTCTTCTTTCTGCTCTGTGTGGTGGGAAGCGCTCCCTGGGCTGCTGCTCTGCCCCGTGGGGGGGTGATGGACCAGCTGGGGTCTGCCATGCCTGCCTGCTGTGTCCTGGCTTTCCAACCAGCACAGAGCCAGCCTGGCCTGGCCTGGGCTCCCACCCACCAGCAGAGCCGTCTTACCTCGCAGGGTGCCTTTGTTGAAGTAACTGCTTCTGACAAAAAAAGTTTTTGTACTTCTCGAACAGCTAGTTTGAATGTGGACTGCTGAAATGGGAGAAGGCAGCTTCTGACCTTGCCTTCTGGAAAGGCTCAGTTTACAAAGGATGTGTTGAGTTCTGACCCCTCATGGGCCATGCGAGTGCAGCGTGTTGGTTTGAACTTTAGCTTTTTCTATTAGAGTGAAATATATTGTCTGCTATTATCACACTCTTAAATTAATTTTCACTATTTTGTGCATGATTTATTTGAGATTTCACCGGACAAAGCAGGCATCAGGCGTTTGGGTTTTGTAAGATAAAACAGCACTGCCTTTTAACCACATCACCTTACTTTGTAATGGGGTCTAAGTTAACGTCATGCGGCTACATCACCCTTCTACTTTGCTATTCTGAATAAATAGTATCCTGTTTATTCACTGAAGTGTGTGATACCAAGAACCATCCTGGAGAGTTTCTTAGTTGTTGCATGTGCTTTGGGGTTATTAACTCAGAACCCAGCTCTCATGCCTCAAGGGTTGCAGGATACAAGACCATTCTGGTACAGCCTCTTTATGTATTTCAGGTTGCTCTTTACATCTCTGGTTTTGCTGACCCCTCTCCAACACATAATTGGAAATTTTGACCTGGGTAACTGTAAACACCTGCGAGAAACCCTTTGTCTTACCTTTACTTGTTATATGTGTTTGTGTGGCTTGTGTGTTAAAATAAACTTGGCTCCCATGGAAATGTCCCCTTTTTAATGCCCTTTCTTCTGAATTAAAAAAAAATAAAAATTTCAAAGACCTGATGATGTTAGGGAACCTGAAATAACTGACTTGAGGTCATGCAACAGGTAACTGGTGGGACTGAATAACCAGTGCTGCTTCTAATTCCCAGGGCTCTGTGCTGCTGGCTGGGTCTGTGTTGAACCTCTGCTGAAGCAGAGAGGGACCAATATTGTTAATGCAGGTCCACAACAACAAATCTCCTTCCCTCTCTATCCACTTTGTGACTCTTCAGAGTTTTGAAACAGATGGAGAGAAGGGTGCAGAGAGTTGCAGCTATGTCAGACTTTATTTTACTAAAAGATCAATATAAATTTCAGTTTGAAGATGCCGAAGAAATAAATTGCGTTAGCCTTCTGCCATGTGTGGTGTTCCCTTTAAAAAGGCTTAGTAAGGGAGAAGTGCCCGATTTGGGAACATCCCTGGGAGGGCTGTGAAATGCAGCCTCTCCTCCCGTTTTGGGAGGTCCTTGGTGGGGATCAGAATGCTCTGTGTTCCCTGGGGGTGCCAAAACCACGGTGCCTCTGCCTGAGCCCCTGGGTCTCAGCATGCATTGTGTGTGGTTGCTGCCTTAGAAATGTCTGGTAGACCCTTTCCTAAAGTTTTGTTTGTTTTCTGTGGAAGAAGCCCAAGGTTTGGTGATTCTGTGAGGGTGCTTTGGTAAGTGGCTGATGTATCTTCATTAGCTGCAAAAACTAATCCTAGAGAGGACTCATAACATAAATGCAAGTGTAAAGGTTGTTTTCTGTAGCCTTTTTTCTGAGCATGGCTCTTGGATACTAAAGCATGAGTGCTTCATGACAGGGCAGATCTCAGCTGTTGGTGTAACACTGATCTTTCTGTAAGCAACCTCTTAACCTGCTCCTTGTGCTTTGTTCTTATCAAAAGTTTAGTGTTGACTTTCAAGGATTGGTATGGGAAAAATGTCAAAACACTGATTTTCAGCTGCGTGCTGCCTGCCATGGGCATATCAGGCCTCAATGCATGTGGGCCAGCCTCTAAAATATTTTGTTGCTGATTGTTGCTCACGTGGAGGGCCCTTGGGACAGATGGCCCCTCGCCGTTGATGGTTCGATTACAGCGATCACCCACAGCTTCTGAAGAGTGCGAAGAAAAGAAATTGCTTTCTTTGTCAAGGTGTTTTCATTTCAATTCTCACCCATTAGCCCTGTTTGGTTAAGTTTTGAATTACTCCATCAGGTGACTGATGAGTTTTATTTTTCCCCCTGATGATATTAAAATAGATTTGGAGTAAGATGGAAAGGAAAGGCAAAAGAAGATTTGTGCTTATTGATCAGTGCTCCTTCATCTTTGTTCTGGCTTAATGTGTCATGAACAACAAAGATAAAATGAACACTGAATCAGAATATGCTAGAAAATACATATTTTGGAATGAAAGTCTGTGAACTGTTTACATGTATAGCAAACTATATGTATGCTATGGCTAACCAACATGGTGGTTAGAATTCTGGAGCTTTGTGTTACTAAGGTTTATGATTGTTTTAATTTACATATATAAAATTAGGAAGTGTTGGTTTATATAATTATAGCTTTTGATGTTGGATCTGTTTCAGCTGTAGTGCTGGTGGTGTTCAGAGGAGTAGGAATCTTCTAGGCCAGGTCCTGGTTTCCAGTCCTGTTCTACTGCTGTACCTTCCTACCACAGCCAGTAAGCAAAATGTGAAAGGTTTGAATTTCATGTAGAAAATGTTGTTTGTAATTGGAGAATGAAAAAAGGATAAGGAATTTGAAACTATGCTTTTCAAACAGTTTCTCACACATGAGCAGAATATCATTGCACAATTCCTAGTCTTGTTTCCCTGCATAATCATAGCAATGGGGTGAATATATGTTACAGTAGTATCTGTATTAATTAAATAAAATGTCATAAATAATCTAGAATAGAACAATGAAAAGAAAATCTAACCCCTTCTCCCTTTAGCTAAATTTGGTTATAAAGACAGTGTCAGTGGGACTGCTCTTCCAAGATATTATGTATTCCACTATTGCTCTGGCCTTTGGGTAATCTGTCCCTGTAAGTTGTTGAGTAATAGGTAATTACTTACCTGTTAATTATTGAGTAATCACATTTTGCTGCTTGTGCTAGTCAGTATTTAAGGCAAAGGGCATAATTTAGTGGGAAGTTGTGCTGTCAAGTACCAGCAGTTGGGCTGTGCCCAGGATGTGGTCCTCACCAGTGGAAAGTGGAAGGAATGTTGCTGCACTGTTCAGGCAAGAAGTGATGTAAATAGGCAGTCCTGATATCATCTTTGGCCACGAGGCTGTTCCCCTGCAGCACTCATTTTTTTCTTGAAGTAGCTAAAGACTGGACTAACTTCTGCTTAGAGAAAAAAAAACTTGCAGAAGGATTAAGCTTTTGATTTAATTTTTTATTGCTTTAATTTATTTTTAAAGGCATGTTAACTCTAGTGTAAGATTTATTTTTGTATTATTTTTGGAAAATATCTGTCAGAAATAGCTTGGATATCACTCTGTGTTTTCTGCAATCAATCAGTTTGCTTTAGAGGGTCACATGTATTCCTGGTTTCATGTCCAAGCTGATACCAAATTTGTATTTCTTGGAGTAAATCAGGAGACAGTAACTCATTTATCCATAATGTACTGAGATGTAGTTTTTGTCATGTGCCAAAAGCGTTTTGATGTTTCTATATGCAGTGTGTGTGGGTTCCATAAAGCCAATGTTACAGTGCAGTCTGTGAGATCAAATGGTTGTCTCTGATCAGACATCACTGACACAGGAGAGCAAGTGATGGTCCATCCCCAGTGCGCGTTCCAGGGCAGGAATTTTGCTTCTTCTGAATTTACTTAGTACATATTGCTTGGTAATAACGTACTTGAACTTTTCTAGATCTTTCTTAAAATCAATATTGCATATTTCCTAATATAGGAAAATTTAATGTAGCCCACAATATTTTTTAAAGAACTTTAGGTCCCACATCTTCATTTAAAATGAAGAAACCCCTGCACAATGTCTGTTTGCAAGGGAGCGTGACAAGTCACTTTTTCATTTTTACGGGGAAGGTGTAAAACTTGTGTTTGGTTGTGAAGGTGAATGCTCTTAGTCTTACTCTTTTTGGTTATTCATATCAGTAGATTACAGCACAGCCTGTCTCATTTAAATTTCTTTGAAGAGACTCAGGGACAGCAAAAGTATCTTGTTTTGTAAACCCTTCTTAAACATTAGCAATGACTGGAGACAGACGTGGTGCCCGCTTGCTGCTTCTTCTGCTGCCTTAGTTCTTAGATCCTTGTTCTCACGATTCACTTGTGATTACAGCTTAGAGGTAGGAAAATTAAGAACAACACGGCTTCTAAAGGCATACAGTTGTTGCCATCCTTTACAAGGTCATTCTGAAGACTTACCAGGTAAAAGAAACCCCTACTTATCTCGTGAAGAGACCAAATAAAGGCTGAACATACTCAATTTATCTGTGCACTGTCTGTGCAATGAACTCTCACCCTGATTAAGGTTTTAGCCTGAAGCATGGCTAATAGCATTGCAGCCAAAAGGACTCTTTCTTCCTGTCTGTAGTAAGCTGAAATGACTTACTGCTCTGTCCTTCAGTGGGACAAATTCTTGAGCAAAAAGGGATTGACCTGCAGCTCTGAAGGAGATGTCAACTTGTGGCTAGAACTTTTAACCATCTCCCTGCCTGTAAAAGGGGAAGAAGTATTTATTTCCTAGTTCAAGTGCCTTACAGACAGGGAAATCTGAAAGACTCGAGGAAATTTCAGGTCCAAAACCTGACAAAGTCCTGCTTCTCTACAGTGTACTTGGCTAAGCCTTGCATGTGATTAGTTGGGAGGTCAGTATTTGCACAGTATTCTCACATTTTTGAAAATCTTTGTCACGTAAGTTTAAAAGTAGAAATAGTTGAAAATAATTGTGTGAGGAGCTGTACAATGAGCGGATCTCGCGTGTGGCTTTGCGGTGCGATGTAGACGTGTCAGATTCTCACAGTTCAGCCTTGGTGGTGAGCTGAGAATGCCTCGCTGGGGCAGCCATGGCCAGCACCTAAAAGCTGTGGAATTGCTGTGAGGTGATGCCATGAGGGGCTGGCTGAGCTGGACCCACTGACTTTAAATGCAAGTGGGTTTTGTGGGGAGTAGAGAAGATCATGGTGTGTGTGTGTGTCTGTGTGGGTTTTGTTGAGGGCTGAGTGACTCTTAGAGATGTGGGTTGTACTTTTTTTGCCCTGTGGATTAGAAACAAAATTCTGGATTTCCACAAAACGTGGTGTGCGCACTGGTATCCTGAACTCATTTGCTAAGTATTATGTGTTATAGGAAGATGTAATTAAATTCTGAGCCGATTGCTAAGTCCATGAGTTATTTGTGCTGCTTGTGACTGGGAGCGTTTTTCAAGCCTGTGTCCTACAGAAATTACTTTGATTGCAGGTGTTACTACTACAGTTAAAAACATTTCCTTAGGAAAAGATTCCTCATGGAAGGAAGACATTTTCATCTTGCCAGTAAGGTCTTTGTAATCATGGTTCTGAACCTGATAAAAAAATCACATTTCTGATTGGCTAATGTGCAATCACGAAGACATACAGATTACAGCTGAGGTGACTGTAACTGAGGCTGTAAGAGGCTGTAAACTGTTACTTTCCATTTTCCATTTCTCAAAGGTCAGTATGTAGGGTGTGTTTGTTGACTCTCTTGTAATTTAGTTCATGCTTTACTTTCCATGAGAAAAATTGGAAGGAAAACATCAAAAGTCACACACTGCAAATATAACCTTTGATGCCAGTGTGAGATGGGTACCTTCAATGCCTGAATAATTTTCCAAAATGGGGCATAAGCTTTACAATCAGTTGAAGACAAGGCAGAGACCACTGGTGTGGGTGAGGGAGAGGGGACAGGAGACACTGGGCTGCTGTGCTGTGGCCGTGCTGTGGCTTATTTTGAAAGGCAAGTCCTACCTAGAGGTCCTGAAGAATCTCAGTGTATTCATATAAAGCAGGAAAACCTGGCAAATATAATTACTGGAACTCGTTAAAATTTTTCTGTAACTGATGTTGTCAGTGACATCATTTTTGTCTTGTTCCTTTGCTGTTTGCTGAAGTAGGAACTGTTTGAAATCGTGGAGGCAATTAAGGAAGACACACTTGTGGGTAAAGTGTGGGTAGAAGAGTTGAAGGTGCTGGATGATTAAGATTTGATACAGCTTTGTAAATATGTTTCTTTTGCTATATGATTTGTATAAAAGTGTACTTAAAGGTATTTTCTATAGTTTCTTCATTTGCATATTATCTTTAATCTGACAGGTTTTAGGTGCCTGAGAAGTTAGTGACTGTTCCTTAGTTTCAGTTCCTCAAAATCAAATTGCTTCAATGTATTTTGTTCTTGTACTGATGCTTGGGAAAAACTGTAACTCCCTTCTTCTCCCCTTTCCCATGGCATCCTGCTCTTCCTCCTGCTGCTGGCTGGGGCTCCACTTGGATCCCCCAACCCGGGGAGCTCAGATCTTCTGGCAGCAGGGCCTCCCATTCTGCTCCATTTTTGGCTCCTCATGTATGAAACTGTTAACAGGCAGATTTTAATACGATATACAGAAGTCTTTTTTTGCAAGAAGTTACTTTTTGTGTGAGTGCTGTTTTTTTAATCAGATGATTTCATCTTTAAAAGCCCTTGGGTTGCACATTTTGGTTAAACTTTTGTTTCTGCATCACTGTTGTAGTGATTTGGTTGAGTATTAAATATTATATCAGTATGAAAGCATCACAAGAATTACTGTTGACTGTTTCTGGAAAATTATTATAAGTATGTAAGAGACCTTTGATTTTGAACAATAGCACTATCATAAACTTAGAGAACTAATTTTTTATTGGTGAAAAATACTTAGTCTAGCAAAATCCATTCTACTTATTGCTTACGTGTGTGTTTATAAAGCTGTTCTCTGAGATAATGATAGATCATTTCAGATTCATTAATTACATTCTCATGTTCATGTAAGGAAAAAAACTGTGGCACTTGTTTTTTCCAGACAAGAAAGAAGAACAGTCTGCAATAAGCTTTGCTTTCCTACCTTCCTTTTCCTCATTACATTTCTTTCCTACCCGTTTAACTCCTGGCCCCAGTCTCTTCTTTCCCCTCTGTACTGACAGCTTTTTTCCAATGAGGATCTGTACAGCATCAGAGAAAATACAACTGGAGGAATGCTGAGCAGTTATCTGGTCCATTCCTCTCTCCCAAGCATGGCCAACTCTGCTTGGCAGTCCTTTTGTGTGTTCTGCTCGGTTCAACCAACAAGGATGAAGATTCCTCCTCTCCAGAACACTGGACTACTCAATTAATCTGTTTCATTTTACCTTAGCTGTGTTTCCCTGTCTGAAATATTCTCTGTTGCTGTCCAAGAGAATTACCTGAGATGATCTTTCTCAGCATGTGTTTGTAATTTCTGTTCCATTACCAAACTGCAAGTCTGCTAGTTACCTTATCCTGTGGTATTTTTGTGTGGCATTTATAATCTGCAAGCTTGACAGTTATAAAGAGTATTTTTAGAGGGTATTTCACTTGTCAGTTTTTGGGAAAGTTACAACTCAGAAAGCTTTCTCTTTTTTTCATAGTCTAGAATGTACTGCTTCTCTAATCTACTCTGTCATGAGAAAAAGTATCTTTGTATTTTCTTAGATTTGTTGGAGAAGTTAAACTGTGTTAGGAGTTGTTTTCCTGAAAATACAGATGACATGCTTTATGACCTTGCCTCTACAGGAACAGAATTTTGGAGAGAAATTACCTTGAGGAACAGCATATGTTTTCCTCTTGTCTTAGTGGGTGTCATACCTGCCTGCCTTTGTCTTCTGGAGCAGTTCTAGATTATGACATCTTGAATACTATTTTTTTAAGCACTGCATGTGACTTGCTTTTTTCCTGTAATCACACTGCACTCTTTTGGTACCTCAGCAAACCTTTCCAGGATTGTCTCTCATACCAAGGGAGATGTCCTTTCCAATGCTGTAGGATATTTAGCAAAGGAATTTTGAAGTGTTAGTGGCAGGTGCTGAGATTCACATCCTGGATGTGGTAGGCATAGGAAAAAGTGTTGTTTGTACATGGAAATATCCATTTACACATGCAGCAGTATATACATTTATACATGTACCACACAAACTGTTTTATGTGTGCACTTGATAAATTCCTCTTACTACTTACATTTACTTAGAATTGGTGCAAACCGTTTGTCCTGAAAATACTGTTAGAAAAAGTGAATTAGGAGAAATTCAGTAGTTCCTCAGCTGACTATAGCAACAGTTTTTTCTGAGTGGTTCTCATCCTCTCACCCATAAAATCAGCATAAATTTGACCTTACATTGCCAGATCAGACAGGGTATCTGGCAAATAATCCTCAGGGAAAAGAAAATTCAGTCTTTGTAAACCTGAAGACAGCATAAAGTTGCAGAATTGGATTATACTTTCTATTTTCATTTCTAAATCAGTACCCTTTTGTTTCTTCCTTTGCAGCCCTTTTGAGAAGTTGTCCCAAAGATGTGTCAGATGCTTCCTGAGCCTGGCTCCAAAAACTGAAACCAACATAATCTCTTGAAAAATACCCACTCCCAGACTTGGACAATTATCATAAAATCCTGAGGCTTTTTATAGGCGTTAGGGTTTGGTTTCAGAGAGTAAAGGCATAAAAAGAATATAGTAACTTTTCTTTTTTGAAGCACAAGTCACATCAGATTTTCTTACTTAATAAATGTATGGCAAGTACCTACTAAAATAACCAGTTACAAGCCAGTAATAACAGCTGCAAAACCCAGCTCAGAACAGTTGGACAAGTCTTGAAGGCATGTAATTTTTGCTGAGTGTAGCACCGAATGTTTTTCTTGGATTGAGTTAGGAATATTTTTTTTAATGTTGGCTCCCTTTTGTTTTCATGGAGGAGTATTAAAAGCATGTTCTTCCTGTTTAGATCACATGAATTTAATAATCCTCTCATGATATAAATATCCTTTCATGATATGAAAGTACATGTTGTTATACGTACAGTTGAGTGAACTGGAATTTACTTTAGATTTGTTTTTACCATTTCAAGTGAGACTGGAGTAGTATGAGAGAGCCTTAGTATGAAGTGAGGATGGCAAATTGAGCAGGACACTAAATTAAAGTTTTAGGAGTTTTTTCTCTCTTGGGATTATCAGGGCACCAAAAGAATTTATTTAAGCTGTTGATCTTGTTGCCTGTAGATAAAGGGTGGCCCTGTGAAATGCTGTCAGCTCTGTTGGCACCTCACTGATTTGTAAATTTTACACAAAGTTTTGCTTAATTCTGAGATTGTACTTTGCTCATGACTGTGACCTTTGAAAATAACACCTGGGGGTTTTGCTATTGTGATCTGCTTCCTATTTTGAAGCCTGCCAGTTACATTTGCACTGAGGACAATGAAGGAAAGAAATTACATTTCTGTCCGATTTCAGAAACCGCAGTGATTTTGTTACTGTGTTGCTAAAGCATTCACTATACTAAATGTTTCTCATGTAACTGTACTTCACATCTGCCAAAATCATCTGCCTGGCTTCATTGCTGGGAAAGGGAGGATGCTGCCAAGCTCCTGGCTGGCGATGCTCCAGCAGCCCAGCCTCACTGCAGAGCGGTCCCCTCACCTCCTCCCAGGCCACAGCGCTGGGCTTTTGCAATAGAAGAATAAATGGTGCTGTGAGACTTGGGAAGTTGTGATCAAGAAACGGGTAAGGAGAAATGGAACTAGAGGCAGCTGGTAACCAGCTTGTATTGCACGAGCTGTAGCAAATGCTTGATGCTGGAGCGCTGCCGCATGAAGCAGTCCTGCTTTCTTCTCACCACAACTCCCTATTCCCCAGTTTTTCTTCCTTTTTTTCTGGCGCAAACCCAATGGTTTTGGGGAACTGATGTAGCTCACGCTGACCTGAAAAGTTTCAGACAGTTGGTTTGATCTCGGTCAGTTCCCTCATCTGGCTCCGTGTGGCTGTGACAGTCTGCACCAGCAGGAGACAGACAGTGCTACAGCTTCCCCAACAAGTACCTGGGAGTGGGAGTGCAGAGGGATTGCTCTTTCGAAGAGAAGTTTATGCTTGAAATGTTTGTGGACATATGGCATTAGATTTGCAAGCTCTGTTCAAGTATTTTTTGGATTTTGCAACTTTTCAGTGCTTTTTAGCAAGTAATTTATGGATTACTTAACACTGAGTATCTGATATGTTACCGTACTTGTTACTACATCAGGGATCCTGTTGATATGTAATTGCTTTCTTTTTCATGATACTAACTCGGAATAAAAACAAGAGCTCTCTTACAGGATAGTCAAACTCCTCTTGTACCTGGTCATTATAGAGATTTGTTTGCAATTTAAATATGCACAAAATAGATCAGGGAAAAAAAGTCTCTATTCTGAATACCTGTATTTATTTACTGTCATATTCTTATAAGTGTAGCATCTTACCTCATTTTGCATCTGCCTTCAAAAGTTTTTGCTCCCCATAGTAATGGAGGAAGAGTCCTTGTGCAAATTACACACATTTTATTAAATAATAGCTGCAGAACCTTTCCTGGATGTTCTTAGGAGAAAAAACGAGCTTGTCCAACAAGTAGAGTGAAATGCTTCATTTTTTATTGAAAATCTCACTTAGGTTTGGGTTGGATACAAAGTAAGTGTAAATTGTGCTGAGTTGATTGACAAGTTGAATTTTGTAACACGTTTGAAATGTATGTTGGCTTAAGATCTGGCCTGGGGTAAAGGAGGAATGCTGACTTCAGTCTCCAGCTCCTGGTGGCTGGGCCAGGAGCAAATGTACGCGTGCGACAGCTCCGTGCTGAATAGTGGGATTTGAGATCAGCAGCTGGGAATGACAACAGCAGCAGTGGCATTTCCCTTCTCGTTAAATTTCCAGTTTGCACCAGCAAATGTATGTGGAACCCAAAGAAGAGGAGAAACCTCCGTTCTTTGCCAGGAATGGAGAACCCTGTGGTTCTCTGATGTCAAACCTAGCAATGAGAAGGAAGTTTGAGTTATCACGCTGTGCTGGTGTGGAAATCTGAATAGTTTCCCAGACAGTGGCTCCTTGGAAGACAGGAATCCAGCAGCTCCTGAGGCAGACGAGAGGTGGCAGTTCCCATCAGGCAGTGTCTCCTGGCACTTCCTGTTGTTTCTCCTTCATTTTCATGCCCTCGGGCACCCTGAGCTGCTGCTGGCTGCGTGGTCAGTGACGGGAGGATCTGCCTGGCCGTGGCTGGGGCACGAGCAGAAATGAGAGCGCTCTGCCTCTGCTCCAGCTTTGGCCCTGCCCTGGCTCTCCCCTGCAGGAAGATGGATCATTTCACTTTTAGCAGATGGACTAACACTGCTGCTAAGCTGTTGCTCAGGAGCCCGTGAGGCCTGGCGGGTGTTGGTGGCCATGTCATGGTAGCACCTGGGAAGGGTTTGTGTCAAAGGAGATGAACAGCTCTGGGGGGCGGGATGAAGATCATAGTTGGTGTTTTTGTTGAAAGATTATGGTTCCCATCCTTGTGATAGGGGCTTTCAAAACAATGTTAAGTGGAGACTAATATGTAGCCTAAATAACAGTGATTATTTCTTAATTAGCAGTTTACTTGATGTTAATGAAAACTTGGAGGTTGAAATTCTGGTTTTGAATGGCTCTCAACATAAAATACTGAAACATGCTAGCTCTTCTAAACTCTTCCTTGAGGATGCTGGTTGCATTGGCATTATCCCTAAAATCTCAAAAGGATATTTTTCTGTACTTTGTAATTTTCTGTTCTTTTTCCCTGGGATGAAAAGAGATTTTCTATCTCTTTATCTCTTAACAGAATTAAAAAGTGAAAATTAAATGTGCTTAAAGAATGAGGTATTCCAGGAATAAGAAATTTAATATGAAAAGAGTTTGGTACATTATAACCTGCTGCCATATGTGAAACAATAAACATTCAGTTTCATAAATATGAAATAAGTCTTTTTAATAATCCAGTATCTTCCTTAGTTTTTAGATACATTTTTGCACTTGCCTCAAATCTTGACGCTAAGCTGACCCTCTCTTTAATATTAATGTACTCTGACTGTAATACTCTGTTCCTTTGCCTCTGATTAATGCTGTCTGTCAATTATTTACAGATCCAGTGGTACTGTGGAAGTTCCCGGAGGACTTTGGAGACCAGGTTGGAAACATGAGATTGAACTTTTTTTTAATGTTAGAATAATAATAAAAAAGCTCTTCTATTCAGCTGTGGAGAGGCAGATGCTAATGATAGCAGGGTGGAAGTCTTCACCCAACTGGTGGCTTGGTGATTAGATTGCCTCTGTGACAGGAATATGCAATAGCAGTTGTAGAGCGTGGAATGTCGTGCTAATTCTCTGTGTCACCTTATTTTTGATATATTTGATCAGGTGGTCCTGTTGGACATGTTGGGTTTTTATGTTTTGGTATTGAAAATGTGGGAAAAATTATCAATAAAACTTTGCCAAACATTGATGTTATAAAAAACACCAGAATAAAAAAGTTGAAGAGTTACCCATGTATGTCCTCTTAATGTCAGAATTCCATTCCTTTAATCCTTTTCAATGCAAGATTTTAGATAGTCATTAATAATATTTTAGAGATACTCTAGTTATTTGCTTGGGGAAAAAAAATCCTCAGACCCTTATAAGAGACTGATCTAAAGTTACTGATTCTGAAAGCATGAAAATCCTATATTCTATCTATAATTAATCCTCAAAGGAAAGTTTATACATACAGGACTGATGGATTATTTCACTGTTTGTAGTGACAGCAAGCTGTTAATTAGTGTGCTGGGTTTTTTGCCCCATGACTATTTTATGAAAGTTATTAATATTAAACTTTAATGAAATGACTAAATTTTATTATTTCAGCAACTTCTACAAAAGTTTCTTGGGTGGAAATATTTTTATTTTCATAAAACAAAATACATAAAGCAACTAAATAGAATAAATATCTTTGTCTCAGTGGCTTCTGTGCCTCTTGTTTTTATACTAATATTGTATTTATACTAACATTGAGGCAAACATATTCTTCACTGGTTATATCACCACAGTGGATGTTGTTGTACAAAAGATGTTGATAAATTGTTGATTTAAAAAAAAAAATCAATAATACAAGATTCTATAAAGACAACTATAAGGTGATTCATGATGAAAGGAATAAATATACAAACATAGAAAGTAGGATGTGTGGTTAGGGAATAGCATCAGTCAGAAATGTGCAGCCTTATAAAACAATGACAAATGAGCAAAGTGTGCGGTTTTTTGTTCGCAGCTAGGCATTCAGCAAGTTTTGATGATTATCCTGGCTGCAGAATTATCATCTTCATTGTCATTTAAATTCTTTTTTTCTAGTTTGTTTTGTTCTTTTTCCCCAAGAAAGACTTGGTCTTTAAAAAAAAAAAAAGAAAAAAAAAAGAGAGAGAGAGAGAAAAATTATGTATGAAGAAAAATGGGAGATTATTCAGCAAGTCGAAGGTTATTCAAAGAACAGCTGGTGTAGAAAAATGATTAGAAGATGCAGCCCACTAAAGACTGGAGGGGAATCATCCAAAGAAGCAATAGAAATTCCTAATCTGTAAACAGCAGAGGCCTCAGGCAGCGCTCTGCCTTTGGGCTCTGAAAAACCTGTGCCTGCTCATTGTGTCTCAGCTGTGGAGGGAATCTGGTGGTTCAGGTACATTGCTTGTGTTCCTGGAAAACAAGATATTTGAATCCTTCTCCTTGCAAGGGACATTTTCCCCTTGGAACCACTGGATTTAAACAGAATATATGGCAGCTTCTAAAGCAAACCCCTGAGCCTAGTCATGAAGTGAAATCAGCAGAAGCCTTCTCTGCACATGTGTGTGCATTGAACTGGGTAGGTTTGGGTTGGAGACCTGAGTATCCACCTGATTGAATTTCTTTAAAAACCAAAAACTCACTAAAACTATAAGGGCTAATTTTCATGAACGTTAGTGGGGAGAATGAAAAAAAACCCAACCAAACCAAAAAAAAACCCAGAAAAGAAGAATATTCTCTGTCCTGATTTTCAGTCATTTCTATTTTAAATGTAAAATGTGTGAGTTAGTTTTTGGATGTATCCCAAAGAATCATCTTTCCTAAAATTGAAGGGCTGTCTGTTTGCACAGTGATGTGATAACAGTGGGCAAAATATTTTCCTCTCTTCCTGAATTTTTCTACAGTTTATCATGTCACCTTTTTGTTGCTTTCATAATGCAAAGAAAACTTGTCTAAGCCATTCTGACATTTTCCCCCTCTTTCTTGCATTTGTCATCTAAGTATGTCTGAACTTCTCAATGCTCACTCATCTCTAATCTTCTGGGTTTTTTCTGCCCTGCCATTTTCTTTGGTGCTGGTCAACATTCTTTTGCTGTACCTTTTTCTTAAATATTGACTTTCCAAATTCATGTTTTGCAAAACATCCCATCTGTTGTGGATGGGGTGTAGAAACTACAGTTGATTGGGAGGAAGACAAGACCAGAGGTTTGTCATAATCACTCACAGGCTGTCAAGTAAAGGAAATATTAAGGCGTGGTTTTGGTACCACAAAAGAATTTGCAAGATTCATTGTTGATTTCCTTATCTGCCAAGACTGCAGGGAAACCACTTATTTTCTCTCTGGTAATTCCTCAGATGCCAGAATAAGAAGGAAAAGAGAACAACATAGAATGGGGAGGAAAAAAAGTAATGCTTCAAGGCAGGAAATGAAAAATACTTCTGTTTGCCAAGAGTTTCAGAAAGTATTTTTGCCTTTAAAAAAAAACAACCTTTTTTTTTTTTGAGATGGGAGTAATTCCATTTTTAGTAAGTATCAAAACTGTCAATGAAAATATGAGCTCATGCTGGTTAGAATTCAAAGTACAAAGAGCCACACTACCATTTCAAAGAAAGTATTTATCAAAAAGTGCCTCAAGAGCTAGAAGAGCTAATCTGTTAGAGACATCACAGAGTTACAAGTTTCTGTTGTACTGGCATTAGTGCTATAAAAATGAGTTTGACATTGTTGAAAAAGTTGTGAATAATCTCAGCAGTGTAGAAAAAAATGGGAAGATTTCTGATTTGAGCATTTATAGGTCTTCTGTGATTATCCTCACATGCTCAAATTTGGATGAAGAATGAGCTGTAGCCATTTAATGGGCTATTTGTTTTGTTTAAAGTGTGTTTTGAATGTATATTCCTAGAGGCACTGTCTTGTAGTATGTTCAAATATCCCCTTTATACAAAAAATCTCATGATAAAAGATATATATGTTTTTAATCTTGAAATTGCTATTTTGTTTGTTCAGACTGGTTAAACTAGAGTTTAATTTCAGCCTTACAAGTCCATTTTAAAATGGAAGTCTGTAGAAAAAATATGAATGCTATGATATCTGGAAAAAAATTTTCCATTTGCTTTTTAGAAGTAAGTATATTTTTAAAGGCTTTAAAAAAGTGACCCAAATGAAAACAACACCTTGGCTTTCAAACTGAAGTACTTGATGACTGTTGAAGAAGAAAATACAGATTTCTGCGGAAGAAATGTGATCTGCTGGCACTGGCTTGTCTCCTTGGGGCACTGCAGTCAGTAGCAAAGCCCTGTTGATGTCACATGTGTCCAGCTGTCTCCACTATGGCTCTGTTCGTGTCTGTTCAGCAAATAAAAACACTGACACTCCCACCAACTTCACTGGGTTGAAACATTCCTGGTGAGAGTGGTGTTAGCACAAGGAAGGAGGAGAGCACGGTGCTGATAGCAGTAGTGCCTGTGCGAGAGGCCGTGCTGCTTCCTGTGTTATCTTCACCTCTGAGGCATGTGAGGTCCAACATTTCTGATTCATTTAGTAATTACAGGTATGTTGGGTGTTATTTTAGGTGTGTGAGAATTCAGTACCTTTTTCATCTGATGGCCTGTTGACCCAAAGTGATTTCTGCCTGTGGTATGTGGTGTCCATTGAACAGTTCCTGTTCTCTGCCTGTCTAATCACGTAATATTTTCTAGCTTCAGCCAGCAACCTCTCTGCTGGTGAAGAAGATCTCACCAGGAAGATGACACAAATAGCTAACACCAGGAGATGGTCTTACCAGAATCCACTTTAGTAATAAATATGACAAGGGATTATTAACTGAAGATGTGGGTTAAGAAGGAATTCAGACTGCATTAGACTGTTGGTTGTGTTGCAGATTTCATCCTATCTCCTCTTGCTTTCTAAGACAAGCAGTCTAAATCTGCTTTCCCACGTCAGGCTTTTCCCAAACCCTGCAGATGAGTAATGACTAAGGGATATGGCATCTCATGTGAGAGGTCTCTGCTGTTTTCTCTGAAGTTAGAGTAATGCTCTTTATGTTATTATCTCATATTTTACATAACATCTGGGCTTTAGTTTCACTGTATCACATTATGCAGAAGCCACCACTGAACTGTGAGCTTTGTATCCTATAGTGACCCAAACTAAAGTCTGATACTATACGTGTAAATCTACCTGGTTCATGTGAAAACATTTGTATTTATAAAGATATACAGGTGCATATGCAGTTGTTTAAAGGATAAATCCTCAGAAGTACCAATGTGTTGGTCTTCCTGCAGCAAAGCACCAATCACACACTTGACTTCCAGTGTATGTTTTAACTAGTGAAAGTTCAGCCTGGTTTAAATGAGCATCTGATTGGAGACAAAAGGCTCAGGTTCTTTCAGGATGGAATATTTAATTGCATGGATCGTGGCAGCAAGTACATAAATGAAGTCACCATGAAAAAGATTATATTTGTTTTTTAAAGATTTCAATAATAGCACAAGTTGGGGTTTGTTTGTTTGGTTTTTAAATATTCTCAAGAAACAAGCTAAAATCTGTTCTCTGGGTCAAACTAACGTGTGGAAGCCAGCAGTGAGATTTTGTGTTTCTCTGTGCTCTCTTAAGAGAGCAGCAGGAACCCAGGAGGGCCGAGGCTGTTTGCACTCCCTGCAAGGCTGCAGGCGTGCTGGTAGGGGCTGCATCTCAGCAGCTTTCTGCATGACATGGCTTTGTTCTTGGATTCTGATGAGGCATTAAATGCATGTTCCAAATGTTTATGCTAACTAGATAGGTGTTTGCTTCGTGGGATTGTTTTTATCAGGAAATCTTAAAAAGGGTTTAGGGATTTTGTTGTTTGTGTATTAATAAGTATGATTAATATTTGGGTGCATTGGGATGAGAAAGGAGGAATCAATCTAATGAGATTACTGATTTTCAGTAGTGTTTTTGTCTAAATCTTGCACATTATATTTAGTTAAGGGATATTTTGGAACTTGAATCTTTGTTGAAAGCAATTAGCCCTGCTGAGATGATGGCAACATGGCAGTTTTGTACATTGCAAGGGAACTTTATCTGGTTGAGATGAAGTGATTTTCTGACACTTTGCATTTGGAAGACATACTGTTTTTATTGAAAAATACTGTGTGTGGAAGGCAGCAGTGCTTTTTGTCCATGCAAATCCCAGCTGATGGATGATCAGCAGGAAAGCATTCAGAGGTGTATTTATAGTTGTTAACTGCACTGTGTGAACAGAAAAGATTTGTTTAGTCCTGATAAATATTCTGTGGAACAACTGCCCACGTAGATGTGCTGGGAACACCCAGAATCACCGAGACCCTTACATCATTCAAAATGTAAATATCCCAAGATGCTTTCTCAACCTTTTCTTTTAATTCATCCCAAAAGAGACAGAATAAATATTGGAGACTTTTATTTTTTTAAATTTTAAAAATTATAAAAGGCCAACACCGAAAACTTGGTATTTCCTTGAAATTTTGAGGACAGGTGGCAAGATGAAGCATGCTTGTTCTCAGAATTGTGGGGTTTTTTGTTTTATAGAGCTTTTAAGTTAAAATTTTTGAACTTGATCAGCATATGGTACTGGCTAACCTCATCTCTACCAGCTCTTTTGTTGTCTTGTTACCGTTACAGGTCTTAATGACAGTTGTGAGCCATAGTTCTGGATGCAGGGGTTAGTCCACCCTGGGGAGGAGAGAGAGGACCAGCAGTGTGGATTATGGAAATATGAATTGATCTAAAAAGCAGCTCTCATGTAACAGAATGGGACTCAAAGAAAGACTGGGGAGAAGCTGGTGAAAAGACGATGGAATATGATGTGAAAATGATCATTTGAATGCTTTTCTTTTCATTCCCAGCTGCTGTGTTCTGGTGAAAAGGCACACATTTGTATATCTTAAGGCTGGGTGAAAAAGGGCCAGATGAATGGAATTACTTGTTAGATATGTTTTCATTTTGAGTCAAATAAATTATGTGCATTTTAATAGACTGTCTGCATACGTTAGCCATTTTTTTGAAAATCATACAGCTGTGATATTGGGGGACTACATTTTGTAGAAGTAGTTTTTTCTCTGTTTGCTCGAATAAATACAGAATTAATATTTGACTGTCCTTCAGATATTCTGTATCAGCCTATTGAAAATAACTGTTACTGATTTGGCTTATTTCAAAGCCAAATCAGATTCCAGCCTACAGTGATGTGCCAAACCAAAGAAGAAAAAATTAACTGATGGCTGAAGTAGCGATGACAATCATTTGGAACACCTTCCAGAAAGACTGCCAAATTGTCATGTGTGCTGTCATTGCTGATTGACCTCAGCTGCCCTCAGAATATTCCCTAATGTCAAATGTCCCCTAATTCCTTATTCTGGGATACCTTATACTTTCTCATCTGCTTCCTTAATATCCTCCTTCCATTTCAGTCTTCCAATTTGTTGCCTCTGTTTTACTTTCAGCATTGTTTTTGTGTCTTAGGCTTTATTCTGCTGCACTTTTAGAAATATCCTATCCTTTCTATATTAAGTACTGGATGTAATATTCCTGAACCCTGTGTTTGGTTCTTGGCTCTTTTTCATGATAGTTTTCTGAAGATCTGGGAGAGCATTTGAGGTACATTGGTTAACTGTTACTACTACAGGTATTTGAAGTATCACTTCAAATAATTTGCTGATATTTTGTTGAATAAAATACTCTTTTACATATTTCCTATGTTAGGAAATGGTTTGGGATCAAAGTGCATAATCCACATGTGATGAAATCAAGGAACCAGGCAAAGCACAAGACTTGATGGGACTAAAATCAGGAACAGGAGCAGCAAGAACAATGCAAGGGTGATTAGTGGGCTGCAGCTGGAGGGATCCAGGCTACTTGGTTTGGGATCTTGGAACAGGAATAAGGGAAGGTAAAGAAGTTCCAGGCATGTGATCAGGAAGGGAAGTATGTTAATCCATCATAATACAACTATTTCTGGTGCTTATTACTTGTGTAAAAGTTTTCAAGGCATTTTGAACTACCTGGCTGGTAGACTCTACTTGCTTCTCCTCTAAGCAGAGGTGTTGAGTTTCTGGCTTTTGTGTGTCTGTCTCTGTGTGCAGTCATTAATAAATGTACACTTGATAGTGAAAGATCCACACACGAGAAATCATCTGTCTCTGAGGGTACAGTGCACACTTATGTCTGCCCTTTATCCTTCACGAGGCACTAATGGCAATGATTAGAGAAAATTTATTGGGCCAGTGAACACTCAGTGCACCCATTCTTGAATTTTAAACTAAATTTTTGAAGAGGGAAGACTTCTTTCAGTTGATAAAGAAACCCTACTGTAGGAACAGGATTTCTGGTAATTTTTCAATAAGTGTCATGAATGCTAGGTTTAGATTTATGAGTGTCTTCCCTGAGCATGGGCAGTTTCATTCTTCTGGTCAAAGTGAAGGAGCTGAAAATCTTGGCTGTAGCTGCTTGTGCTGCCTGGCTTGCTGGTGAAAGCTGCCTCCCTCTTGTCTTAGCTGTTCAGAGTTGGCTTATGCTGTATCAGAGGTGGAAGCTAAGCTGATTGACTGATGCTCACATGCAGCAACACCAACCTGCAATTGTTGCAGAGTAATTGCTGGCAATAAAGCTGCCAGAGGCTTTGAGCAGGGAGCCAGAAGGTCTGGACAGGCTCAGGCCTAGGTAAAGTGAATGTACATTGCATATCTTCCAGGGAAAAAGACCCCCAGTTGTATGTGCACTGCACTTTATTTGTTGGGATAATCATTTGTCTGCATTGGGTAACGCTAGAGGCAAGTTAACTTTAAATTTATGTTGGTTTGCTTCTTCCTTTTCCCTCTTTGGTGTTTCATCTGGAGTTGTTTCATCTTCCTTCCGTTTTTCAACACACTTGATACTATCTCAATTTAGTACTAAAAAACTGTTACTGCAAGCAGTTCTTACTGAGCTGCATTATGATGAAGCTTGGAATGTAACCTCTGCTGAGTGTAAAACAAGAAATAAGTGTTTCCTTTATAAAATATCACAAATAATTTTATTTAAGAAATTATAATCCTAGCAGCTTCCTTAGAAGCTGATTTCCTTCCTCAGTTCCTTATCTTTTGGCTGTAGATTCTTGCAGCCCAAGAACCTCAGCCCCCACACGTCACTGGTTTCAGTACCCTGTACAGGGTGGTGTGGTTCCCTGACTTCCCCTGCTGCTGACCCAGCCATGGGAGCCAGCTCTGGCCCACAGGGGACACGTGTAGGCATGGGTGAGCCCAGACAAGGGTTTGGCTTTTGGACTGCCTCACCTTGTTTATCTGCATAAATCACTCTCTGCTGCAGATGCTTTCTCTCAGCGTGGCACTCAAGTTGTTCCTTAATTTGCATGATGCTCAATATTCTGACTGCTGCTGAGTTCCTGCATTGCCAGTGAAATCAGGATTTCTCCATGGCCTGTGCTGTGCAGTCATTTTATGAAATAACCGGTGGGAAGCTGTGATTCTGGAAGAGCATCACCTGCTGTTACAAAGCAGTTTCACTGCCCAGCCTGAGCAGGAGCAGTGCTGACCTCTCTGTGTACACCAGCACTGGGTATTTACTGGGCAGGCCAGTTGTTCCCTAAAAGCTTTGTAGACAAGGAATGGCATCCTACTATTTACAGACATTCTCTGTTTCTGGACTTCAGTAACTAATGCAGTACTTAGTGAGACAAAAAATATGTTTGGAATATATTTGGAACAAAATATGCTTGGAATTAAAATCAATTTGAAATGTATCAAGTTGCATCCGGAGTAGTTTGTCATGCTTGAAATGTTGTGATTTTTTCAGTATATTTCATTTTCATGCAAATGGAGATGCTCATTATCTGTAGTATTCTTTTATAGTTCATTTTCCTTTTATAAATAGCCTTTCTTTGTGGCTGAGAAGGAAATCTTGCAAATAGGAGCCTTTTGACCAGAGTGTCAACTACATTCTGCTCATGATATTCTTTGATACTGTTTTGCAGACATTTCTGAGGACAGAACTGAGAAAGGAAATCAGCTTCTAAGGAACCTGCTAGGATTATAAATTCCTGGAATAAAATTATTTGTGCAATCTTCACTTTAAAGCAATATATTGAATAGGCAGAGTTGGGTTTATTGCAAATAGGCTCAGTCCAAGGAACCTGCTAGGATTATATCAATGGTGGAATGAAAAAAACCCAGGTAAAACAAATAATTAGGATCCAGTTTTTTAAATTGTGATTTCTTTTACAGTAATTATTTTTTCACCAGTGGAGAAACAGCATCTGAACAGGATGTGCAGGAGGTTCTCAGCACTGCTGCCAGAGTTGTGTTTTAACTGCTGTTGGAAGCAGGGGGAGATCTGAAGAGGTCTTGAGTGAAACAAATATTGCTCCCCTCTTAGCTGTGCAGGATGACTCAGGGATTTCAACCTGGCCTTCAGAGACTTACATATTTTGATGTAGAAAATGATAGCTCCTGTAATTATAGTTAAGAGAACTTCTCTGTTGAGTTCCCAGATAGTGTTAGAGACATGGAAATATTTATTAATGAAAAGCCACTCTTCCCCTACTGCATGGTGATAGAAAGTTGTGTGCCATTCACTGGTGCCCTTTTTTCCTTTTTTTTTTGGCTACAAAATGTAATTAATTTTCTTAAACGTAGTAAATACTCTACCACTTTAAAAGTTAAATATTGCTCACGTAGTAATCTCCAGAGTGGAGATGGAATAGCATATTTCCTGTTTTTCCCAACACTCTGATATTGCCTAGGGAATGATGATCTCCCTGACATGAGTCAGGGAACTGAGGGAAAATTATCTTTTGCTGCGTGGAGTACTAATATTACGTGCATGCTAGAGATGTGTGGTGTAGTAATATTTATCTTGTTTTTGTTTGCCTTGCCAGTAGTAGAGGTAGATGGTAACATTTGAATCTAAACTTATTCTAAGGGGAGCTTTCTTTGGGAAGAAGAACATTGTCAATTTTTATGGTTTTATTATGGGTTCCAGGAAATTTGAAGAGTTTTTTTTCTTTAAGCAGGAAAATTAACCTGTGCTCATGTTGGTTTTATTCTGCTGTTTGTAACTTAGCTTGTTAATTTAATTAATTCCCTGTGTGCCATGCTGGGCACAACTGTCTGAAATAGACTTTATTTTTGTCTGGTTATATGATGAGATTCAGGAGCAACTAGGCAAATAGAGACTCCAAGAATTTATAATTTAGTAAAATCTCTGAATTTTAAGCCTTGCTCTGTGGTTGTTTAGAAACTCCTATCCCTCAGTTTTGTAAGACAGTGAGAATAATCGTGCAGGCTTTCCTGCTTGTGAAGTGTCTTTGAAAGCTGCTGGGAAAGCAGTCAAAAGTGTTGCTGCATGGGACACCAGCCTTAGTCTGCTCCTGGGCATCCTGTAGCATATCTCCAGCTGGAGTGCACCACACCCTGCTCCTTCACTCTTCCAGTCAGCTCCTTTTGTGTGTATTTAGGGTGCTGTTGGTTCTAAGTGGTGCTGCAACAATCACCTCCAGGTTCAGTCACAGCTACAGCTGACCTTCAGGCCTCCACTGCCACCTCTACAAGAGTTACTTGATGTGATTTTGTTTCTCTAAGACCTCAAGCTCATGCCATTACCTTGTTGTCTAAAGTCTTCCTGTCCTGCTGCCTCCTCTGTCTGTGCCCTTGCTGTGTAGAGCACGAAGCCACCAGACTAAGCTATTAAAAATCTTCAGCTGCCTGCGTGGCATCTTTCACCAAGGTGCGTAACTGAATGGTGGCCAAGTGGAAGAGACAGGGAGCAGGGACAAGAGAAATGAAATCTAACTGAAATTCTGTAAGTGATCTCATCTTCCTTTGCAGGTATTCAGCTCCTCATTCATTTTAGACAACAGATGTTTCTCTGAATAAGCTTTTGAAAGATGCAAACACCTTTTAGAGAGCAAGTATTCTAAAAGCTCTGTGCTTAAGCATTATGAGCACCCCGATTCCTCTGAATGTCAGTCATTAGGCTGTAGGGCCTTGCCAGTTGTGGCTTATATGTTAGCCAACTAAATGAGGATCAAAAATTGTTCTCAGCAGTGGAGTGGAATTTGTTCTATGAGTAAAAACAATCTGTGGTTGTAGAAACTTAACATGTAGCTCAGTTTAGTGGAATTTTAATCTTGCTTGAATCCATTAGTGACAACTTCTGCTACGTGGTCCAGAACCTCCTTCCTCTTTGCATGTTTGTCAGGGATGTATGAAGTGTTATGTGGCAGCTCTATTGGGATAGAAAGAGCTGTCAGAAAATGCAGCACTATCTGCAAGTTAGTCTGAAAACTGTTAGCTGAAAAGAGCAGGTCTATTTTTAGGGAGATGCGATTCCACAAATTTTCTTTTCTATCTTCTGTGAATGGAGGTGTTGCAGCAGGTGGAGCTTAGAGGGCACATCCATGGCTCTGTGTTCTGCCACCCACATGGCCCTGAGACTCGTGTCACACAGCTGTGTTACACCCAACCTCTGGTGTCACACTGCAGATGAAATGGTGCAATATGCACAGGACTTTTGTGGGACTGCCCTGTGGATATGACTAGCAAGCCATTAGCAATTAGCAGTTAGTAATTGCTATTAGGTATTAATTTTTATGTAAAAAATTTTCAGGGAAGTCTTCATAATTTGTCTTTAGGCCTAGAGGAAAATCTGAAATACCTGAAGGCGAAACTGCCAGAAGTTAACTCCTGACCATGTTTCTTTCCTGAGTATGAGGGTATCAGGACCTGGTTTTCCCACAAAGCTGGCATGTATGAATGCAGAAGCATTTCTGCCACTGTTTACATTGCTGTATAAAATGCTGATACACGGAATTAGCTGAGGGGCTACCAAAGCAAGCAAGGAATGCTAAATAATTCTTACCTTTCAGACTTCTGTAACATCCTCCCATTGTTGAGCCAGTGAGCATGAGCAGGCCAGGCTGGATTTGGACAGTGCTACTGATGAGGGAGAATTAATAAACCATTGAGCCTGGGAGAGTGCAGGGGTCTGCTGCTGTGCTGTAGGTAAAAGGGAAATATTTTTGTAAATACCATTTCTGTCTTTGTTTAAGCTTTTTTCCAAGGGAAGCAGTGTGTCACAGTTCACATGGTATTAATTTTATGATTTTCTTCATTCTTTTTGAGTTTGCATGAGGAATGAGATAATTATCCTTTAACTTAGCAATTAAACCCAATTTTCTGTGCACCTGTAGATGGTTAGTCAGGTTTTAAAAGCAAATAGATAATCCTTTACCTGTGTGGGTTATTTTTTTTCTTTTACATCATTATCATCTTGCCCCTGCATACACCTTATTTATGATAAAAGGACCATTTCTGAAAGCACTAATACTGTGAGAGCCAGAGGAGGAAATGATCATGGCACATGTGAATCAAACTATTTTGCTTTCTGAAGACCTGTACAACCTTTTGCCTTCAGAGATAAATACATAATTTTATCAAGTAGTGAATATAAAAGACAACAAATAACGTTGTTCTTTTTCTGAGAGTGTGTATGTTGACTCAGGAGGAAGTCCTGTCTGGTTAGAGAACCTTGAAAATGATGACCCATTAGGAGACAGAGCTTCAATTTTATCCAATAGGGGTTGCTTCAAGTACCAGCTGTAATTGTGCACAAATACGTACACAAATGTGAATGTCTATATGATATCATTTGCATTTTCAATTCATCTCAGAGCATCTTGGGGGGGCATCTTGTTTTCTTCCATTTTAAAAATCTGAGTAGCACCTGTAATGAAGGGAGCAAAGTGAGCGCTGGGAGCTAGGTAGGGCTTCCGTCTATTGATCTGTGTAAACCCGGCTTACCCTGTCAGGGGAGAAGCAGTCAACTGCTGAGCTGCTTTGTCACTGACATAAGCTGAGAGAGGATTTTTTTGTGTGTGTGTGTATGTGTGTGTGTGTCTATAGTGTTTATACACCAGTCTATAGACCTGCTGGCTGGCTGAATTTTAAAGAGTGCCGAGGTTTCAAGCCTTGTCCCCCGAGGGATGGCCGTGCCAGTTGGGAAGCGAGCGGAGGCTGCTGCGCACAAGTTGTGCCCGTGTCTGCGTGGGGCAGCCCTGGCCTGTCGCTGGGCCGGGCAGCGCTGCAAAACACACCCCTGATCTTCAGGTTGTTCAGTCAAAATATTGAGCTAATACCGTCGGTTTTCTTGTTTTTGTTTTCTTTTCCTCGCGCGATAATTTATTCTGAGAGAATACAATGGGGAACATAAATGAATACATTTCCATACCCAATTCTGAATCGGTGCTAAGCTCACCAGGCAGCAATTAAAATCCTTGTTAGTGAGGAGAAAAACCACTTCCTATAGTGTGAGAATAGGTGCAGATTTAGGAAAAGAATAAAATACTATTTCTTTGAAATAGGAAAAACAAGCTTTATGAGCCTGAATTGAATGACTGTTTGGAAATGTTTAGGACATTTCTGAGTTAGAAGTTTTCATTAGCCTGTTCTGTTTGCTCTCTTTTGTTCGAATTTAATATTGTTACTGCTAGCATTGTGTGTGCTTGTTCCTGACTGCAGAAATCCAATGCTTACCTGTCCTGTTTATATTTTGCGTCTCACTCCTCTGCAGTGGGCAGACACTCAGAGCAGGCAGGATGGTGCTTGAGCAGTTCCTTTTGAAGAGTATTCTCTGTACTGCTGTTGTTCTTAATGGCGTTAATAACCTTTCCCAAAACACATCTGTGACTTTCATATACTGTGCTAACAAAGTAAAAGTTCTAAAGATTTATTGAAATCTCTTGTATGACTTGGAAATTCTAAAAACATTGGCTTCCTGATTTTGTATGACATGAAGATTTACTGAGGCACATCATATACCCTTGAAATGTTGCAGCTAACATACACATGTTGTAGTCACAGGCATCTTTTTCCTGAACTGTTCCTCTCTTGCTGATTAACTTGTGTGGGCTCTTGATATTTTACACTACCCACTGAGCCTGGTGAATGTTTGGAGTAAATAGTCATGGTAGTGTGTAGGAATTTAAATACAGCATTTCCTCTGATGGGAGTTGACTGTCCAAGATGCAGTGAAGAGAGTGTTCAGGCTGCAGAGTGCTATTTGTAGTCAATGTGCTCTCCTCTGAAAACAAACCTGGCAGGTTGGCTCGTGTGTACAGAAATATAGGTCTGTTGGGCTGCTACAAAAAAGGAATTCTGCAGCTTTGACCAACTGCACTGATGTCAACTGTCTCTTCTTGCTGAAGCATTTCACAGGGGGTTTGTTTTCCCAGTTGGGAGCAAGGAAATAAAACCTGTTTTCTAGGATCTTGTAAAGTCGTTGTTTAGTATTTGCTGCTAAATGATCTGGTAATTCACTTTTTTATTTTTTTTAAGAAAAATGTTGACTAGTTTGAGAGCATTTTTATATTTTAATTAACACATTTTATTTGCCACTAAACAGCTTCTTATATAAAATTCTGCACGAAAGAGAGACATTGTCCTTTCATACTGTAGTATGAATGTAGATCTGGTGGATTTTGCCTCCCCCCAGCCCTCCTTTTCTTTATTGATAGCAAAGCTTGCTTGTGAAACCCAAAGGGTTAATCATATAAATTTCTGTTTTGGACCAGTAGATGATTTCCATCATTTTCAGCATTTGACTATGGAACATGTATAGAGTTGTTATACCTCTCTGTAATTCATTCTGCTGCCAACTTCATTCCCTTTTCTCTGCCTGCATTTTAATTGAAACAACATTTGTATTTTTGAGCCAGGATCTGTCAGAAGTCCCTGTGGCTAGTCTGTGGTACAAGTAGCAGCAGACGTGGCTTACCCATATGGTGTGGTGCTTCTTGTAAAATCCATATGGCCTTGTTGAAGGGAATCCCAGCGGGGATGTGAAGGGTGTTAATACCCTTCAGGCCAGGCCTTTCCCTCCTGGGGCTTCTATGGCATTGTCTTTGCAATCTGCCAAAGCACAAACCTAATTCCTTTTTAATAATCAATTATTTCAGTCCAGGAACGTGTGCTGTATTTTTGTAATCATTTATTCCTTGAACTTATTATTTGTTATGAGTATTTTTGGCCATTTTTTTTAAAAGCAAACCTTTCAGAAGCCTTTTCAAAAAACCCCTAACTTCATTTCTTTTGCTTGTATTTTCAGGAAGTGCTGAACAGCGTTCCAAAGTTCTGCTTTCCTTTTGATGTTGAAAGGTATGTGCTAAAGATATCATTTATTTAAAAATATTCATAGAAAATTATTTTTAGAAAATAATTACAGGCAAGGATTTAAAGAAAAGGCAAATGTAATGTACTCCTTAAACTTGCACCTGCAGATGAGAAAATGTGCCCTTTGTTCAAGTAAGTATGAAGTCACTAATAGGAAACTATGACAGCAAAATATAATCCTTACAGAATTTGAGGAATATCTCTGTCCAGGTAGAGCTACATTGCAGCTCCCAGTTCTGTCCATTGTAACTGTGAACACCATCTGTGTTAGTATAAGGATATAGCACAGTTTCCTTCAAGCAGCAAGCTTCATTAAAAATGTTATGGTGCACCAGGATGTAAAAGCTCACCGAGCAGTACAGAAAATGTGTTGTTTGAGTTCAAAGAAATTAAGACTTCAATTACATGGAAGTAGCTGAATATGCAATTGATTTTTCTCAGAAAAGAATCAAGACCATTATTTATGATTAATTAGTCCTTACCTTTCTGGTATCAGTTATAGTCTGGCTTCCATGTAATGCTGCCAGCAATTTAAATTGTTCATATAAAACGTTTTTATTAGTGAAAATATTTATTTGGCCTTGTCAAAATGGTTAATGGTAATTTCTTTAATAGATTGAAGTCAGTTTGGAAAACCTGTATTGTCAGAATTGGCAGAGATTGAATTAAAAGCTTGATTTGCATAATTAATGAAAGATACATCCAGGTAATGTTCAGGCTGAGCCAATTTCAGAACAGCATGGGTATCGGTTGTAGATGGTGAGTTGGAGATGAGAAGCATCTATCAGATGCAGGAAGGCTGCTGTCTGTAGTGGAAAAGCTGGTGTGTGTGTGTAGAGAGGAAAGAAGAGAGTCTTTGCAGCAAAACACACTGGCAAAATAAAAATCTTTATAAACACAACTTCCCTGAAGTAAACTGGCCTTACTTAGTCTTTTATAGCTGAATTTAATTAAGTTGTTTGGGTTAAGCTCACTGTCCTTTAAGCTGTTTTAATGGCTTAACTAATATGGTTGTCAGTGTTGGCTTTAAAGCATTTAAGTCTTTAATGTGCTTAAGATATGTACAGAATTCTGTTGAAAATTGGTAGTGAAGATGAATAATGGAAATAAAATTTGAGGATAACAGAAAAAGGTGAGGTTCTGTTGCTGCCATCCAGTGGCAAGAAGATAATCAGTGGCAGTGAATAATTATTTTCAAACAAGTTGTTTTACCTTAAGTATTTCTCTTGAACCACTCTGAAGGCACTTAGCTGCTTGTATGAAGAGGATGAACTTAATAAACTGTGGGAATACTTGAATTTATAGCATAGCTAAGTATGTATTTTAGCTGATTATCTGAAGGGGTAAAAAACAAAGAAAAAAGGGACAAAAAGGAAAAAGTTAAAGGAAGTCTGTTGTTTGTTTTTTAATACCCCCTGTGCCCTCTCCCCAGAGATGCTTTTTGACTGTTGGCCTCATGCTTGACTGTAAAGCAGTGTTCTCAAAGGTGCAAAATTTCTAGAAATTCCATAAAACTTGTCAGCTGGACAGGAGTGGAGGTTCCTGGAAGCTGAGATTGTGCTGAGAGGAGTGAAGCTGATCAGTCTGGCCTGCAGAGCGCTCAGGCAGTGCCGCTGGGAGCCAACTTCTGGGGGATTTGGGGGAGAGCCAAAGGCAGCCTGGGATCAGGGGCATGGAGCAGCTCAAGGAGGGGCAGATCTGTTGTGGAGCAAAGGACAGATATGCTGGGAACTCATTCAGGAAAGTGGGGACTGCTGCTGGCGAGTTACTTGTGTGAACAACTTCCTGGCTGCATGATGTGCTTGCCATTCTCTGCTCAGCTCACGTGTTTCCTGTAGTGTGGACACACCTCACCAATTGTATGGGACAAAATCAGTTGTCTTCTGCTTTCTCAGTTTAATTATTTTTATTTTGAAATTTGGAGTGATAAAGAAAAGGATTGAGAAAAACACTGCTGAAGTTTCTTTTTATAGGGTGTTTTTCCACTGGACAGTTAAAATGTTTTAGTATTTTATCAGTCATTTTAGTGTTTGTCTAGCCATGTGCTTTCCCTTGTCTGATGAATATATGTATGTATGTATGTATCTATGTATATATAGTTTTTCTCTTGTATATAGGATCATGATACATCATACATCTAATACTCCCAGGTATTTTACAGGCATTTTCAATGACAATTTCTGTACAGAAACATTTGAACTGAAATAGAAAATATCTATTTCATTCATTGAGCATATTGTACTGCAGAGAGCATAGCTTCTCAACCTGTAATATATGTATATTTATATACAAATATAAATATGTATATTTATTTATGTATATCAAATACTTCAAGCATTATCTGAGCCTATTAAGAGCTAGAAATTACTAGTGCAAAAGTAGTAATTTCCACTGATTCTGCTGATCAAGATACTTAAAAAATGTGACTCTGTTCTATAGATTGCTTCTGGGTTTCTACTACACAGCAGAATTGTAGATAATGAAGTGTTAATTCTGTTATCTAGCTGAATAAAACAAAATAAAGTAGGAAATCTATGTTCTTCAAGTTATGGGGAAGGGAAAGTTAAAGCACAGTTAAAGCACCAGTAGTAAGATCATTGTCACCTGTTTTCTTTCAAGTATATTAATTACTTAAGGAATTGAAAAAGGAAAGAAATGAGAACATGTATTTCATTTTCTTTTATCCACTGTCCTGCAATGATCATAGAAATCCAGATTTAGTTCTCACTATTTGATGCTGCTTGCATCATCTCACCAGGCATACTTTATGCAGATGTTATAAATAACTGTACACTACTCGCTCTAATTATCAAAAGTACATACTGTGAATGGTAATTTAAAATCTAGAGGTAACTCTCATTAAATTGAAACTGAAAGTCAAGCCAAAAGAGGCACAATGGTGTAAAAAAAAAATTCTTAAGCCATGACTTAAACTTTGAGTTTTATATATATTTTTTCATTGAAAACAAATACAAAGTTTCATTACTTCTAGTTATGGCTTACATTTTATTTTGAAGGGATTAAAAATTAATTACATCATAGAGGCTCTTGAGCATTTGCTCTGAGTACCTATGTCTTTTTGTGAATAAATTATGTCATATTTAATAATGGCACAATTGTATAACATCCTAACAGTTTGCCTGTATATATTTACAAAGATCCTCTTCTTTGGAACTCAGTTCGTTTCTTTTCGTATGGTCTAGGAAGATTTAACATTTCAGGACAGAGAATTTAATTTCCTTTTAATGTTTGCTAAAGTAATATTAGTGCTTCAGACAAAGCCATTTCGTCCTCTCTTGTTGCTTGAATCCTCTGTGCAAATGCTGCATAATTTGCTTCCCTTTTCTTTCTCCAGCAGTTTTCGTATTTTCCCTCTCAGCCCAGAACTCGTGTGTAACTTTGCAGGGTCCATACCTCAATCTCCACATTGATCAGTTGTGGAGCTGGCTGATGACAAGTGAGGATCCAACTTCTTTTGTTCTTTTTGGGGCCATTTCAGGTTCAGTCTGAAGTTCTGCTGCGTCACTGCTTGACCCCTCATTTTTATCTGTGCTTTGAGTCTCTGCCTTTTCTCTCCACCATGAGCACTTCCCTTGCTCCTTTCATTCCTCAGTCTTCTCCCTTTCTGGATGCATTTCTCCTGCTGAATGTGAAGCCTCTTTTAGATACTCTTTTGGCAACTGCTTGTAGAATCAGCATGGAGACAGTGGTGTGTACCTCATTGATTCCCCCGTGGTGCTCACCCAGTCACTGGGAAGTGTTGTGTTTTGGAGAATAATCAATGGTGTTGCTGCTGTGGAGGATTTCTCCTTAGCAGCAGAATGTCACTCGAGTATGGGAATTACCATGCCGGTTATTTAACTCATAATCTTTTCGAGTGGGTGAGTAATGATAGCAGGAATGACATCACTGTCACTCTCCTGTTCCTGGCTAATGCTGTTTCTGTTGATATTTGTGGTAAAAGTCTGCAGAAACACAGCTATGATCAAGCAAAGTGCAAAACAATGTCTCAAAATCATTGGATTTGCAGATCTTGTGAAAGGCAGTTATAAACATACCATACATAAAAATTTTGCCTTCAGAGTAAATAGTTGAGAATGAAAAGTAAATAATCAACAAAGTATTTCAGGCTGCATGGATGAAGATAAATAAACTGCAGCATTTCCTGTGCCCTTCAGGCACTGCAGTCATTTTGAAGGGGAGTTGCAAACTCTGAAATGTGGCAGCAGCTACACACAACGGAGTTCTTTGCATCTTGTGTCTCACTGCATTATGGCACATGTTTGTGTGATAGTGAATGTGTGTGAGAGACCAGTGTAAGGACAGGCTGCAGTGTGCTCTGTGAGCAGTGTAACTATTGATTTCAAACAGGGATAGTTTGGTTTCTGTGTGTGTGCATGAGTGCACCTTCCTGAGAGGAAACCTGGGAATGTCAAGGGAGCTGCTGTGTGCTCCCATGGACCCTTGGCCAGCTGTGATGGTCAGGGCTCTGAGACAGAGCTTCTAGACAGGCTTCTGTTGCAGCTGAAATACTCCCAGTGAGACTCTTTTACGTAGTAGTTGTGGTTTCTTTTAATGCTTCTGTTGTTTTGAAAACATAACCCCATTAATAAGTTAACTGTGCTTTTTATTTGTGGGAATTTTCGTACTTGGTGGTGGCATTGTCCATTTTCATATCTTCTGAAGTTTTTTTCCTGATCCTTTTTTTTTTCCTGAATTATAAAGGGTTGAGTGTTTTGGGAGACAGAGCTCAAATCAGATAGCTTGGTAGGAACAGAGGAGCCCTCCACACAGGGAGACTGAGCTGTGGACTTGTGGATCCTGGAGTGGGGCTGGAAGTGAGGAAAATAGTCCCTGAAGCTTAGATTAGGGGATAGCAATTAGCTGAAGGAAAATGCCCAACCCAGTGTTACTGTCTCCCCAGTCTCTCCATCACCTTGTACCACTACCTTAACATCTGTTTTTTAAATTCCTGCTTGAAACAGATTCTATTCTGTTCTTTGATTTGGGGGAAATTAGGGTGACTGACTGATGGGTTTGGTTTTCCCTGCCAATTTGGGAGTTGTAGTACATGTGAAACTTTCAGGTTTAAGTAGCAGCCACCAAAGCTTCAGTCAGAACTGTGTATATTGGTTGCACCAGTCAAGGACATGTACATGATATTTTGTAAGTAACAAGGATATTATGACTTACTTTTAAGAGAAAACAGAAATCTCTGTTCCCATATATAAGGTCTTAATTTTTTTTAAACTCTTCAAAAATTTATAAAATTTGAAGAAAAAAATAATTTCAAACATCTGCTCTATCCTAAACAAAATAATTTGGAAGAAGAGCAGTTTTTGTGGAGAGCAAATAATAAATTTAGTGATTAGATATGCTGGTTTTTGTTTGAAGGAGGGATTCAGTTCTTGCCTTAATCAACTCTCTCAAGGTTCCCTTAAAATGAGGCCTGAGCAATGGCTGTAGTGTAAACAAAAATCTTTAAAATGACTCTTTACCTGCTCTATGGGTACTAAAGAGCCTTTTCTGCATTGTGTAGGTTCATAGAAAAATTTAAAACCTATTTTTATTTCTGTAGTGAACTGTAATAACCTTGAAAGAGCCCATTGTAGTCTGCAGGGTTAATAAGTATTTACACACATTCTTCATTATTAGTGATTTATTATTGTTGAACTAACATTAAAAGTAAGCATGCAGGGCAAGAGTTGAAAGTAAGTGAAATGGAGGAGAATGTCAGCACTGGTTGGGAACAATTTGTGCCTGCTCTCTCCCCTTGCAAGTGAGCAGACCATGCTCTCCTCAAACAGCCAACCAGACCACCACTCTGCAGAAGAGTTTTGCAGCTGGGCTGCTTTATCTTGTGCTCCAGTAAAAAGTCTGGATGACATTCTGTTGAGGGAAGTCTGGTATGTAAAAATTTCATTTTATCTGGGCTAATTTTCATGCTAAGGAAAACTTGAGAGGCATCAATGCTGTAGTCCAGTTAGCAGGGCCAGGAGCTGCTGCCTGTTTCTGGAGGAAACTTGATTTCTGAACAACCTGAATGTTCTGCAGTGAAACACAGAGGCATAAAACTCAAAGTGACTTGGCCAGTGTTTGTCTGCATGATGGAACATCTCATATATGAGTGTTAAAACTGTAGTGCTTGCACTTGTGGAGTGTTTTACGTGTCTGGTTTATACACTGTGGTCACCCGTCGATCGAAATCCCCAATTATCGTTTGTTTGTCATGGTAAGGCTTATATATAGTCAGTTTAATTCTGCTGAAGAGGAGTAGAAAAAAAGGCATCCTTGCTGCCCCCACATCTTAAGTGGACCTCTCAAATTAGAAACCCAGAATTGATTTGGTATTTTAAACTGAACAGAAAATGTAGTCCAGATGGATGGTCGGTCACTGGCTTCGTTAGCTGTTCTTTTGAAGCAAATGGAACCAAATGCAAACTTTTGGGTTCTTGTGGAAATTTAGTTTTAGCTTTGGAGTGTTTCTCATATTAAAAATCTGGGACTTGCTGCTCTCATCTTTTTCTAAATTGTGTGGGAAGCAGTTTTCAAGCTGTGCCACTCTTACACTGCCAAAACATGGAGTTGCCTCTCTTAAAGAAGCAAAGGGAAGATTGTGATTTGGAGGTGGTGAGATAGCATTGGAAATGCTTCCCACTGAACTCATAACTTGGCTGGGCTATTTTCAATAGAAAATACCAGAATGTAAATCTCATTTTAAAAGTGGCCCTATGTAGAGACACTTTGCCTGCCATAGATGCACAGAGTGCATTAAAACCAATTTGGGTTAATATGGCTGTGCACAGAGCCTCCAGCCTCACCCTGCCAGGTGTTCCATGGTGTAAGGAGAAGCCAGGCCTGGCTGCTGGAAGCTCCAAGCCTCAGAGTGGGACACGGCTGAGCAGAGGGAAGGTGGGAGCAGAGGCAGCCAAGGCCACTGCTGGGAGCATTTCCAGGGCTCTCACTGAGCAGCTGCTGCTGGGTTTCTGGGGGAGCCCCAGCCCCAGGATGCACAGGGGTGCTGGAGCCACACTGCACATTTCATGGCAGTCTGCTCTCTGCAGGAAAGAGCAAAGTGCAGAGATGGGGCAGGGGACAGCAGTAAGGTGTGGTTATGGGTGGCTCTGTGGTGCTGGCACAGGGTGCAGCATCCCAGCTACACAGAACACGAGCAAGGAGCGACTGAGCACGAGCCATTGAGTATTTGTAGTGTTCAAAGAGATTGTTCCAGGCTGTTGAAGGCAACTGAGGAGAGTGCTTGTTTTAATGATTGGAGTTTAATTACCTATTGAAAAAGTCCATTAATTATGGGTGATTTTATTGGACTAAGTGTGTCTTCTAATGTTGTATGCTCAGCACAGGCTTTTGGTTCATCCTAGTCACTTTGTGTTCCTCAGGGGCTGAACCAAACTGAAAAGAGTTGGGAGACTCTCCAGGCTGGGTAGTGGTAGCACTTAGCTAATCTTTAAACTTTTGTCATGCACATGTTAAAGAGTATAAAATTCTGGTGTCCTATGTAGCTTCTCTTGCCCTTTGATCAACTGCTGCTTTCTTTTTCCCTAGAGGGGAGATTTGCTGTATTTTATTTTGCTGGAGATTTAAAAAACCCAACCAAACGCAAGCAAAACCCAACAAAAAACTGCAACAACCCCCCTGCCCCAGTTTCCAAGGGATATGTTAAAAAAGTATTTGTGCTCTCTGACTGGTAGACTGAAGCCTGTGATGATTTTTCAGTTTCTCTGGGAATTAATTTTCAGCGTGGTCGTCTAAGATTGAACCAGAAATGGCAGGTGTTAATCATTACTAGCAGGTTCTTAGCTATTCTGCTGTAGAAGATCGTGTAAGAATTGGAAAAGAACAGCAGACAAAAGAATTGTGTTGAAGATTGAGCATGAAAATGCTTGAGATCAGTGACTTAAATGTTCGTGTTTTTTGGGCTTTAATGGTTTTATGCTCTGTATCTGGTTTTTCAGGGTGTCCCAAAACCAAGTAGGACAGCATTTCACCTTTGTGCTCACCGACATTGAAAGTAAGCAAAGGTTTGGATTCTGCCGTTTGACGTCAGGAGGCAAGGTCTGCCTCTGTATTCTAAGGTAAGGTGCTACAACAAAAATGGAGTCAGTGAATGAATATCAAAAACAAAAGAAAAAAACTTGTCTTTTACAAATTCTCTGCTAATGTGTTTAACTTGGATCTCAGCTATTGCTTTTTAATGGCAGTGTTACCATTGCTTTCACATAAAAAGTGGCCCCAAGCCCCATATGATGGTGTTCTGTGAAGCTAAATGATTTTATTTAAATGACATTTCATGAGATTAACATGAAATCTCTGCTTAAAAACATTGTAGCCTTAGAGGCTTGGACTGTTATGTGGATATTTTTACTTTCTAATCAGATCTTTGACAAGCACTCTGTCAATTCAACAATAAAGTACATTTTTCTGTATTCCTGTCCTTGGAAAGGAAATTTTTGGGTGTCTCTTCCAAGTTCTTTGCCCAGACTATATCTAGTATAAGAAACACCAGATCCAGAGAATTCACAAGGTAGGAGTATGCTGTTTTGCTGCAGAAGAGACACTAATGGTGGGGAGAGTGACCCCAAAGAAGTACTTTGTTTCTCCTTCTGCTTTTTCTTTCTTCTCTTTTAAGACAATTGTTTTGGTAACAAAACCCCCAAATTGTGTATCTGTCCTAAAACCATTTAAATTAAATTAAAGGCAGAGTGATCTGATTTAAAGACAAATTTGCAACTTCAATTAAGGGCCTAGCAGCCTGCAGGCCCCATAGAGGAGATGGGAATATCCAGTTCAGCAGCAAATAGGAAGAACAAAATTGAATTTAAATTGCTTTTAAACTGAGAATCTCTGAACACAGGACAGGAGGAGCCAAATGCATTGGCAGCAAAGGGAAAGAGAGAATTTTGGAGAGTAGGGTAGGAAGAATATGGAGAAAAGCAGGTTTTCAGGTATTTGGACAACATGGAAATCAGGTAGCTGTGGGGGGCATAATTAGGATAGACCATGTGAGTTAGGGGGGAAAACTGAACATCAGCTTGTAAAAGGATTATCAGTAGATGGACACTGAGGGGAAAAAAGACCAACCAGTATAGAGACTTGCAGAGTACTGCTTAAAATTATTGGAAAGAGCACATCAGGGTTTTAATGCACTTTTAAACAGATGCCAATCTAATGTGGAGGGCCAGTACGCTGGATGTTTTTTGGCAGGTAATTTAAAAAGAAATGTTTGCTGTAAATATTGCAAAGAGAAAAAAATACTACCATATAATGAAAGTAGCAAAAGGGAAGTATCTTATTCTGAAAATTAATTTACTTTCTGGCATCTTTGAAATATGTCTTTAGTAATACTTCAGAAGGATTTAAGTCTTAGGCTTTTGGAATGTATAATATTTAACCCTTTTCTCTGTGATACCTTTTTTTTTAATATGCCTTGTTAAAGCCCAGAGTGAGAATGTATATCTAGGCTTTTAGCTCCTTTCTCTGACTTAATCTTTTCTTCCCTCATCAAGCTAGAAACAAATTTTTTTGCATTGTTTTCGTGATTGTAACAACATTTAATTAGTTATGCACACTCAAGTACATTTAAGTACTGTATGGAGAGCTGCAGAGCAAAGGATGTAAATTCTCAGCTGGTGTAAACTGGGTATTTCTTTTAGCATTTCCCCGTGGACATGCATGAGCTAAAGATTAGTCAGTGGTCTGTTACTTGGTAGAAATCAGTAGGAAAATGAAAAGTAGCAAGCTGTAATTTTTCACTGAACCGTATCCAAAGCCTTGCCTTTATTGCTTTTATTGTGACAATTTCAAATTTACAATGCACAGCTGAATGCATAACAGCACTTGCTTCACAGCATTGTAGTGTATCTGGGTAGTCTGCTTATCTCCAGAATATGTGTGTGTGGTGTGGTGTGTTTAGCTCAGACGGAAGGAATGCATCACTATTTCCATCTCATGTGTTCTAGCAGCCAGTCTGGTTTTTGCTCTGAATTCCGAGATTCATTAGAAGTGATCAAGTGAAAGAAGAGTCACTAAGCAGATTTCTTTGGGCATTTTATCTGCCTCTCCTTTGCACGTGCTTATTGTTCTTAAATTAACCCCCAAAAAGCCAAACCAAATGAATGCTGTCTTCATATATAAAGAGTGTGCATGCATGTTCAACCTTGCTTTTGTCCATACATCAAAATGGCATAAAATGATACTTACTGTGTGTATACATGTGCTGGCTGATGTATGGGCAGTTCAGACTGCTTGTTCATCTCAGGTCAGTGCCCAGTAGCCATGGGCTGTCACACAAACACAGAGGTGCAGGTGTACAGAAATGCCGTGTCAAAGTGCCTTCTCCATGTGCACGTGGATGTACCCCCTTGGACAAGAGGACTATAACGAGATTACTGACTGAGGCTTTTACTAAGACCAGAAAACTGAGTTGAATTGTCATAAATAACTGAAATGTAACTAAAAGTCTCCAAAGATGAGCAGGAACAAGTCAGTCAAAGTGATTGGAAGGAAATACTGTAGAAATTTGGGTAGTCATCATGATGAGTGAGTGGGGAACAGGACACAGCTTTTCCCTTGTGCATGTCTTTTGTGGATAGTACCAAGCCATGTGTTAACCTATGCCAGGGCTTCTAAAGAGAGAGAATTTCAACTGTTGAATGGGGCTCTTAACTGGAAGCTGAAGTAAAGGCTGCTTGTCCTCAGGTTTTACACCAGCAGCTCCAAGCTGCATATAAGATTAAAGTCTTGTGGTTTATGGGATTTTGCTCTTTAATTCATTCTCCATCTGAAACACTAATTAAAGGAAATTATCTCTGAATTTGAAGCCACATGGTCCTGCTTTAAACTGGATAGTTTGAAACAGAGAATATATTTGTAAATTCAAAATTCCTCTACAAGTTTTACAGAATGTTTTTGCATTTTATATACACATGTATACGAATTGTGTAAATAGATTTGTCTTCCAAATCAAAATGTATTGTTCAAATACTCTCTATTTACAGAGTGACATAA
Source organism: Pycnonotus jocosus (assembly GCA_013400435.1). Lineage (NCBI taxonomy): Eukaryota > Metazoa > Chordata > Aves > Passeriformes > Pycnonotidae > Pycnonotus > Pycnonotus jocosus. The sequence continues at coordinate 40,180 of VWYP01023725.1, read as the reverse complement.
AAATATCCCAAGGTTGCTTTCTCAGGTGTTTTTGTTTGAAGAACTTAATTGTGATATTGTGTTGTCTAGAATGAATGAGCAGAGCTTGACTGCAGTTGCCAAATTCAAAGTGCTAAACCATAGTAAGATGAGAAAATAACTCCTGGATTATTCTCCAGAAATGCTGTGTGATCCCTTTGCAAGTTTTATTTAATTTAGTTCCGCTCATTAAGCTGCATGGCTGCTTCATGAAGCTCTTGGTGTGAATCCTGCTGTGTCTCCTCCTCCCTCTCCACAAATTGTTGATCTGCTGGAGCCCTGTAAGACAAGGGATACACAGTAGGCATATTGTAAAACGCCTTGTTGAGCTCATATCCTGTACCAGATCTTTCATCCTAGTTTTACTTTTCCTATTTTTGGGTAATAGTGTTGCTAGTTGAGGTTTGAAGTGGCACAGTAGAAACTTAAATGTCTGCTTTTGAATAATAGTAGACTTAATTCTTCTGAGTTTTGTTTCTAAGTATCACTGCTGCTTGCAGTGGAAATAATAATTTCTGTGTTCACGTGAAATTTTGAACTACCTGAATGGTTTTAGTACAAAGTACAAATAATTTCAAATTCTTGATGGACACTTAGGTTGACCTTAGGTATGCAGAGAAACACAAAATGCATCATTAAAATGCTTAGTCTTAGATTTCATTAATTTTATGACTGTAAAATTGTCACCTACGTTTCCAAATGAAATGCTCTAACAAGGAAGACAGGTTTATGTGGTAAGGCTTTGTAGTTCTTCGGTTCAGACCACGCTTGAAACTTTTTCACTCTTCCTTTAGGCAAATCCCTTAGAAGCAGAATGTTTCAATTTTACACATTTTGTGTCAATTTTCCAGACAGAAAAGTAGCCCCTAGACATTAGACATTTAGCTACGGAAAGGCAGTTTCCTTAGTTTTATTTGATTACTAGAAGTTAGATTCCTGCTGGTAGTTCAGGACTGTTAGTGGTTACCTGACTATTTGACAGAAAACATTTCCTCTCCTTTGTTTAACCTTTGACTCATGAATGTAAAAGTTTTATCAGAGCTGTAGTAGAAGCACCGGTGAGGTGGAAGTCTACTTATGGCAACAAGGGTTGTGCATGACTTTGAATAAAGTCTGAGCTCCTGCCTTGTGGCTCATTTGGATTAAGAGAAAATGCTAAGTATGTTTTTAATTAACCATGAAGGATCTTGGTCTCTTGCTTTTCTGACAGACAGGGGCTGTGCTTTTAAATAAAGACCCCTGTATTCTCCATCAGAGAATATTTGACTATTAATATTGTCTTTGTTTTTATGCTTCTCATGATTATGGAAGAAATATTTAGAGAAATCGTGGTATGTTTTTGGATGTTGTCCTATGCTTGTCTTACATGTTTGTTTTTCAAACAGTTATTGATTGTAACTTGAGGAATGCAAGGACAGTGGCTACAATTAAAGAAAAATAAATAAAAAACCAGTAGTGATTGCATAGTTTAAGAATTGAAATAAATTTAGGCTTCCAAATACATTAAAATTGAACATTAAAACCCTGATCTTCCTCTACTTTCTCTGCTGTGAAGGAGCTTTATTGATAACCTTTAGACATTTTCATAAGACTGCTAATTAATTATCAAATGTACTGACTGCTCATAAATAATTCTATGAACACAAATATGGTGGCAAGGTTTTTCTGATAATGGACTTTAATTTTGATTTTATCTGTTGCTAAGGTACCTATTAGTGTGCACCTTAACACATTAAGGTACATATTAATGTACGTATTAGTGTGCCAGCTCTGAGTTAGGAGGAGTCATATATTACAGCTCTCTGTCAAATTCAGCCACTTAAAAACTATGTGTTTCAGATAATGCATTTCTGTACTGACTTGAAAAAAATTAGTTTCCCAGCTAATAGATGCTGATGGACATTTGTGTGCTGGATGAATTTCCTGTACATAGACTATTCTCTTGTGCTAGCAAAGATTAAATAATTTTGCAGGATTTGTTAAGAGGACAAGTGAAGAAGAGCCTTTGACCCATAATGCTTCTGGATTTTAGCTGTGGTACAAAGAAATGCCAAACAAGCCAACGAGGCCAAGTGCCAGGTACTGTCCTTGGGTCACAACAGCCCCATGCAGCATTCCAGGCTGGGGCAGAGTGGCTGGAAAGCTGCTGATGGAAAAGGACTTGGCAGCAGCTGAACAGGAGCCAGCAGTGCCCAGGTGGCCAGGAAGGCCAAGGGCATCCTGGCTGGCATCAGGAATAGTGTGGCCAGCAGGAGCAGGGCAGGGATTGTCCCCCTGGACTGGGCACTGGTGAGGCAGCACCTTGAACTCTGGGTTTGGGATTGGGCTGCTCACTGCAGGAAGGGCACAGAGGGTCTGGAGAGTGGCCAGAGAAGCAGTGGAGCTGGGGAAGGGTCTGGAGAGTGGCCAGAGAAGCAGTGGAGCTGGGGAAGGGTCTGGAGCACAGGACTGACCAGGAGCAGCTGAGGGAGCTGGGGGTGTTTATCCTGGAGAAAAGGAGGCTCAGGGGAGACCTGACAGCTCTTTACAACCACCTGTACAAGGGTGTAGCAAGTGGGTGTTGGGCTCTCTCTTAGATAATAAGTCGTGGGGCAAGAGGAAATGGCCTCAAGTTGTACCAGGGAAGGTTTAGATTGGATATTAGGAAAAGTTTCTTCATGGAAAGGGTTGTTGAACAGGCTTTGTGGAGAGCTGGTGGATTCACCATCCCTGGAGGTATTTAAAAGATAGCTAGATGTGGTGTTTGGGATGTGGTTTGGTGCTAGATTGGGCAATGCTGAGTTGGACTCAATGGTGTTTTCCACATACAGGATTCTGTGATTCCATGTACAGTTCTTTGTCCAATATGATGTACTGGTTAAAGGTGTAAAGCCTGTATCATCAAGTGTTTATACACAAATAAATCTGTTTACTAGAGTTAGTCCAAATCAATTAATAGGATTATTAACAAATATGCTTCCAAAATTAGCCTATGATAAAAGAGGACAAAAGTCTTGCTTGACAGCTTTGAGGATTTAACAAATTGCAAAGAGCTTGTACTTGATCCTTGAGTTGAGAATCTAAAAAACCACCTGATGGTGTCTTTATTATGAACAAACACAACTGTGTTTACCTTTGAATGCAGAGATTCATTGTATATGCACACGTGCAAATCCACTCTTTATTGTTTATGGAAAAAACAGGTATAATGATTCTTTATTATGCAGAATTAGTTACAATTAGCAAATACATAAAAGAAAAATATAAAGGAAACTTTTGTGCTTTCTAGTAGATCTTTGTAATGTTTTGTTGAAGAACATGTTAATTAGAAATATTGACAAAAGCTTTTGCAATTAGGCCATACTATTGAAGAATTGAAGATTAATGTAGAAAAGGTAAGGGGACAGGTTCTGGCAGCTTTTGGTTCATTGCCATACAATGTGATGGAGTAATTGTCTTGATTTCCTTAATTTTTTAGGTTTAAGAGGCACATTGAAATTACATTAACCTTGTGTCCATGGTTATAAGGCTTAAAGCAATTCTGTTACCATTCTTTCAGCTCATAAAGGAAACTGACTTTCATAAACTATGGCCAAGTAGGAAGTTTTTCTAAGTGGTTTTGTTACACAAAGACATGGAAGTGTATCATCAACTTCATGTTGCTAAGGGGAGAAATTTCTATGCAAGTATTCTGGTCAGCATGCCTTGCTGTATGAAATAAAAATGTCCCTTGGCTTTCTGTTAGGGTTCATTAATTTCAAATAATTAATTTGACCTTTTAAAATGCTTAAAAATTGCGTTTAATTTTTCTTTTCTCAGTAATAGGGGAGCTGAAATCATGCATATAGAAAAGAAGTGTGGTTAATATTTTATTGAAATAGGAGAATTTGGTTTTTATAGAATGCTGTTCATAAATGTTCATTATCAAAAATAGATGATGAGGTGAGGTTTTGGAGTATTCTACAGCAAAATGTGCTGGGGTCATGTATTCTGTTAACACAGAGATGCTAGCAAGTGACTGGAAAGCCTTTAGTTAGCCTTACCCATCTGTGTGTGCAGTGTTATAAAAATACTTTGTGATTTATACCCACCTTGTACCTTGACTTTGACAAAATGCGAGGACAGTGTTCCAGTCCCTGCTGTAATTCTGGTTGTGAAGCTGTTCCACAGCTCTGACATTTGCAGAAACTCTGAACACTGCAGTGAACAATTATTTCTGTTTGCCTCTCTGTGCTGTGTCTCAGTGATGTGTAAAACCAGGGTAGCACGAGTTGAGAGGATAATAGAGCAGGAGTCCTAGGTGAAAGAGTGCTCAAAGATCAGATGTTTTAGGTGCTGATATGGTGGGTGTTTTACGAGGGCAGGGAATGTTCACACCTCTGAGCAGTAAGTGGCCTTACAAAGGTGCACTAAAGTAAATTTTATAATTATATCAAGAATATATTGAAAAGCAAATGTAATAATGTCACACCTTAACCACTGTCAGCAATACCAAGCATTAAAAATGTCTGTGAGCATTAGGAGGTTGATGTTGTTTTGATTAATAGCCAGCACAATGTATGGTAAAGTGTGATAAAGACATTAATATGTTGGATTTAAAGGAAATTATTAAATCATTGCCTTTGTATCTTTGACTTGGCAAGAGTAAATTCATGGTGGATTTTTGTGGGGTTTATTTGTGTGGTTTTGTGGGTCTTTTTTGTTTGTTTTGGTTGGGTTGTTTTTTTGTGGGGTGGGGGTTTTGGGGTTTTTTTTTTGGTTTTTTGTTGTTGTTGTTGGTTTGGTTTGTTTTTTTAGGAGCCAGTATTTAAGCATTTATAAAGACAGCAAAGACTGCTAGGAAATGCATTAACTATAACTGTGTTTGGATTTCTGCTGTGCCTTTTCTTTACCCTAAGAATCAGGATCTGTTTCTAAAGCCTTGCCAGCTGTGTACTGAGAGCAGAGGTGTTACAAAGAAAACATAACCCTTCACTGGACTCACTGCACAAAGCAGTGCTTGGCTTCTCTACCAGCCAGCCTTTCCCCTGACAGCTCTCCTTTTCCTAGCAGGGAAAACATTTGGTTCTGCACACGGGGTTTTTGCAGTTGCAGTTAGCATATTTCCTGGAATATATAAATTTGAAATTTAAGGTCTGTCTGCAGCATGCACTAAAGCCTTTAAGAAATACATGTCTGTGGATTTACACTGCATTGAGGAGTGAAGTCTGTAGTAGTGTTATATATGGGTATGAAATGTTCTGTAAACCTTTCAGGCACTATTTCCTTTCCAGCTCCCCCTTCTAATCCCAGCTAATATTAACTATAATATTACCTATTCAGTAATGTTTGTGATAAAATTCTAACAGACATGAGAAGGTGTGTAACTTGTAAATAAGGCATAATTTATATTGTTTTTATTTAGTTTGTCAGACTTAATATCTGAAATAGTGATGGTGGAAAGTTCTGTAGAGTGTGGTCACTGATGATGTCATTGTTAAAGGTAGCTTCTTTAGAAGATGGCAGATTGGAACTGACACCACTGTGTTTGAGCTTCTTGTCTTACACTCTTCAGTTATGTCTTACTTGTCTTGGATTCTGTTTACTCAGTGAGATTATTGCACTCACAGGCTGCAGACTTGTATTAAAAATCTCTTAAGTAGAGATGCATAAATATGTTTGTGTTTGCAATATTGATGAATGTTTTTATTTTTTGGAAGTTAATTTTATCTATAGAAACGACTTTATAGGGGGACCAATATTCTTATATGTGATGTGACATCTCTACTATTGCACAGCATTGTAGCACTTGTCACATGGGGGGTACCTGGTGTGCCCCAAGTGCTCCAGGGAGGCAGCAGGTCTGTCAGTCCAATGGGTACAGGAAGATGTAGAATTTCAAATTTGCAAGTAACTACTGAAATCTGTAACATTTATGATAGTGAGAATGAGATTAGAAAATGTTTCAAATGGGGTTTTTTTGGTGCCTTGAAAATACTCACAAGTCTAAGTATTATGAGTTAATCTGCACTAAATGGAACTTCATGCAGGTGTCCAGCATGAAGAAACCATCTGTCTATAGTGTCTGTCAGTGATGTGCCATTGAATTTCTGGGGAAAAGTTTGATATGTTTTTTATTTATATGTAGAGATGTTATAAAAATGTGCAAATCAGCTCAATCACCATAGTATATTATACTAAATACATAGTATGTTATACTATACTATAGTATATTATAAGCACTGGAAAAATGAATATTTTATTAAAACACTGTTTTTCTCCTGTTTTAGTTACCTACCATGGTTTGAGGTATACTACAAGCTCCTAAATACTCTGGCAGATTATTTGGCTAAAGAACAGGTAATTTTACATATTCTAATTCTTGGTGAAAAATTCCCTTGAAATATTAGTCACCATTTTCAAATACTGTAAAGGGATTCTATACTGTTTAAAAGTTTAAGGTTTTAGTAGGATTTAGAAGCAAGTTTTATTCCTCTTCCTGAAATTCAAAGAATATGAACATACAGCTTCCACAGTCACTTGAATCCCACACTATTCTAAAAAAGCTGCTGAAAATATACCTTTATAAGGTGTCAGTCTCAGCATAAACAGGTCCTGTGTGAAGTGTGAGCCGTGTCACATCACTGGAGAGCTGCCTGATGTATTGATTGTAAACTGTAGCTCTCTGGAACTATCTGAATATCAGCTGCAAACACTTCTGTTCAGAGCTGTATAAAATATGATGTACTGTTTCACCCTTCATATTAACTAAAAACTATCTCTCGTAATTCTGACATCTCAAGTAGCAAGACAAGATTACTTGCAGCATTTGGTGAAGAATCATGATAGTTTAGTTTGCATATTCATGAGCAATTAGAGGTATTCCAAGATTACACAGCAAAGGAGCTACTGGCATCTGTCTTTACTGAGAACATTAAAGCTATACCTTTCTGCTTCATATTAGTGCATTGGATTTCAATTAGAACAAAAAATGCATCAATATTTAGCCATATGCTGTATACTGGAAAAGCTGACATTTCAAAAACACATGAATTATAAAATAAGCAATAATTATGCATTATAGTAAATGGACTATAGAGAATGATGATCTTTTCTCTGTCTATAGTGTCTGGAAAGTTTGGTTTTAGCTGTGTGATTCAATGAAGTGGAATATATATAAATCTCACAGATGTTATAATTAGACTTGATTTGGTCCCTATTTCTCTGTAGTAGGAAAAATTGTTATTAAGGTTGTATTTGAGAGAAGGGGATGGGGATTGTCTTGATGACCAGTGCTGGCATTGCAGTTATTCCTTCACCAGTTTGGGTAGCAGGGCTCGTTGTTTGATGTGCTGAGGGAGGTGCTTTGGTGGGTCAGAGAGGTGCAGCCTGCATGGCAGCAGTTTGTTCCCTGCCTGGAGCCATTCCTGCTGCTGAGGAGGCTGTGGGGATGCTCTGCCTCCTGGCCCAGGCTCTGTTCATCTCACCAAGAGCCAGACCCAAAGCCTGGCTCACTGCTGGGAGGTCCAGTAGCATCCTCTTCTTACAGGGAGAGGCAAAAGCTTTCTGTAAACTCAAAACAATTTGTTTAAAAGCTGTCCCTGGCTTGTCACTGATACTTTTGGTTTTACTTTGACTACGTAAAGAATTTAGTCTCTGTGAACAAAACTCCTAAACTGAATGAAAACCCCAAACCAACAAAAGCTCCAATCACTTCTCTTTCCCAAGAAAATGTCCCTTCTAGAGACCAAAGTGAGAGATCCCAGTTAAACCAGGTAGCTGCAAGTACATTTTGGTAAACCTTATTAACTGTTTTGTGTGTTTTGATGAGATATATTTAATAAAATTTTAAATAAACATATATCATGACTAACAGTTCTGGGAAGATGATGTCCAGGATATACAGACCATGGTATCCCAGTTTTCACTTGCAAATGATGTGAGTCCCTTAAGGAGTGAGTGGAGAAACATGTGGGAGATTGGCTTAACTTGCAAATACAATCATTTTATGAGATAAAAAAGCTGGCCTGAATGTTATACTTAATATTTGAATATTTCACAATGAATTACAATTGTTTTGGTTATTAAATATTTTTATCTCTTTGTCAATGTGTAGTTTGATGTATAGTAAATAGTAATTAGTTTTTATATGATAATGAATTATCTTTTACATGTATTCTCTATAGGAAAATGACTCAAATGATTTGTTGAAATCATTGTATAATCATCCTGTGCCAAAGGCGAATGCTTTAGTCAGTTTAAGTGTGGTAAGTATCTTTTCTGTTTTATTCCTACTGACTATGAAATAGCAGGTAAAATTGAAAGAAAAAGAAACCTCAGCCCTTTGGAAGAGTAAATTTGTGTTGCTTCCCATCCTTAACTGGCTTGGACAAACTTTTTTTTTCCTGTGTGCGGGGTAGAGTCTGTCTCTGTGTCATGTTGTTTTCTAAAAGTTGTAGTCATAAAGAAGCAGAAATTTGAATTCTGCTCTATGGATGAGAAAGTAAACTGCAGTGGAATCTGACTGTGCCTAGAACTACTTTTTTGTGCTTCCAGCTGTTTCATGTAGACAATTTTGGTTTCTCCTGCTGTGCATCAGGAGACACTAACTCAGTTTTATTGCCTCTTAAGTCTGAGTAGGTAGAGTTTCAGGATTGGTCAAAAGTCTGTGAAAGCTGGCTGCTTTCCCATCTTCCTCTTTTTCCTAGTTTTGCTTAATCACACAAAAATGCTGTAGGAAGAAGAGTAGAAGTACATTCTTATGTGAGAGTTTGAGCACATCTCAGTGAAATAACGTGTCCAGGCCTCCTTTGCTTTTGTTCTCCTATTTTTTTGTGATGTGAGATGGGATGGTGACAGTGGGGCAAGATGGTGTTGCTGCAGAAACATCAAGAAGTGGATATGTCATTGTTACTGTTGTGAAGTTTTAACCAGAATTAGCTTGTGGCTGCATGTTCAAGCACATTTATAGAGCAGTGGGTGATATAAAGGCAGCACAGAAGCTCTGCTGAGCCACTGTGCGTGTTCAGAGCATCTGTACAGTCACTGCACTTGCCACAGTGTGCAAATGGCTGGGTCTTGTGGAACCATCACGTGCTGGGACACAGAAAGAAGTGATTTGGTAAAGCTTTCACTTACACATGTACTGAAATATTGTTAGATTATTTACCTTCACTTTGTGTGGTTTCTTACGACTTTTGGCTCATGTATTTTAGAAATAAGCCCTGTACTTCAATTAAAGTAAGCACAGATTCTAGGAAAGCATCTGGCCCTATTATGAAGGCAGGAAAAATGGAGTCTACCACTTCTGTTCCAGCAGTTACTGATCCTTGCTGCTAAACATAATGCTACCTTTATTTTATTTTGATTTTTCATATTTCACATTCCTTGTTTTTTCACTAGGCTATAGAGACCTAATATTTTCCCACCTTGTACAGTGCTAATTGACTGTATTTGAAAGTCCTTCCAGTCTTGTGTGTTGTTTTTCACCAGAACAATGAATTGGATTTGAGGCTGCAGTTGGAATTGTTTCTGTTGATATGTTTTTTGTTTCTGTTGTCAGTGTAATGTTTCAGTTCCTAGCAGATTTGCCAAAAATACTTCTGTATCTCAAATAATATTTTGCTATCATTAATTATAGTATTACAACCAATTATAATTTGGCAACTCCAAAATGCTTTATAAAATGTCCTTCAAAACTCCTGTGGTTCCGAGGGACACAGAGAAATTTTAAATATATTTTCCCTTGTATTTCTCACAAAGTTCATCTTGTCTATAACTTGCCCACGTCAAAATGAATGCTGTGGGGAATGTGGACATGCCTGTCTTGGTGAATACAGCTGGCTGCACTGGAATGACAGATTGCTTGCTATAAAGTTGATACTTGTTGGTTTTATTTCAATGTTGTCTGACTTTGGAATTGTTTTTTCTCAATTATGCCTTGTTCCCAGTTATATCAAAGAGTTTTGTAATCTTTCTTGCTGAACAATGGCTGTCGAAATGCAAACCTCTTGCCAAATGCTTGGCAAATATTGTGGGTTGAGATAGGGCTGAGCAGGAAGGAATGGGTCAGCTGGAATCCCAATGCTTCTTGGATCTAAAGGCATCTCTGTTTTTGCAATGCCACAGAGAGCAGGGCAATATTTATTGCCACTTTCAGTTCTAATCTTTTGTGCTGATGCTGCTTTCTTGGTCCTCAGATATTGTAGAAAAGCTAGACTGGAACCATCAGTAGTAATAGACTTAAAAAGAAATTACAGTCTAAAAAATAATCATAGAAATGACATCTTGAGGTGGCTTTTCCTTGTGTCAGGATCAGTCTGGGTCAGATTTCATTCACTCAGATGTGCTGCAGGGTGAAGGCTCATGAATGCTGCAGCAGGGTTTGGGTGGCAGACCACAGTGGTCCTGAGGATTGTGTGTGCAGAACGTGCAGAAATTACATCCAACATCTGGATATGTGGTGTTTCCTAGCAATCTTTGGTCAGGAGACACCAAAATGCCTTTGTCCAGTTAGGCACCAAGCTCTACTCTCACCTATTGGTCCCACTAACAAATACTCTGCAGCTGAAATTTATGAGGTGGTCATTTGTTCTATAAAACCTGAGCTTAAAAATAATTTAGGTCCCTTTTTTTGTTTAATTTTTTTAAAAAATGTTGTCATTACTGGGAAGGCTAGCTAGGTCTAAATTCAAATGGGGGAGGAATAGAAGGAATGAAACTTACTTCCAGTCAGTATTTTAAACATGGAGTATTATAAGCAGTAGAGCCAGCTTGGCCTTTTTTGTTGGAAAACTCAAAAGTCAACTGTTCAATCTTTCTCTCATCTTGCATAAGAACCAAGAGATGATTTTTACAAGTGAACAAGTTTTGAAAAAACAGCCTTGTCTTGTATCGGTGAGTTTAAAAGGCACTGACTATCTAAAACCTATCATAATTAAAGAAATAATCACCTGCTGTAGGACATCTCTGTTGATTTGAAGCTCACTTATACCTGTCCTTTGGGGAATTCTGCTGCTGCCTTTGGCCTAAAGGACCCATCTAATATTAACATACCTTTTCTGTTTCAATCCAGCTTCAGAGCTCTGTGTGTGTGTGCATCATAATCCTTTTGTAAAAACTGCTATGAAAATCAACCCCTTGAACTGATCAGCAAAACTTGCATTTTCCTGTGCCCTTTCTAGAGAAAACTTTCTCCAGGACAACAACTCTTAATTTAGTATCTCTTCCAAGGTCATTCATCTTCCTTAGGGAGTTCACAAAGATGTGCAAGGACTCCATTCCACAGTATTTTTGCTGCTTTATGACTCTTAATGACTACACTAATGGCTTTTGCCTCTCATAGTTCTGGCTTCCTTTTCTGTTTAATGAGTGAAAAATTATTACGCTGTTAATTAGAAATAATTACTTCTCTAAGTTAATAACTTCATTACTCAGATATCTTTTGATAAATATTCTGTGATCTTATTACATATAGGGAATAATTTTCTGTTCTCAATACACTTCTGAAGAATGGAGGTATTCTATCTGAATCTCATCTCAATATTTTCCTCTTCTTGAGAGGAGAAAAATTTTCTTTTTTCCCTGTGTTGATGTGAAACAATACCTGTGCTATTTATTGTGCAAGTGGTATGATGTTTATGGGATGCCTTATTTAACCCAATTTTTTCCTTAAATTTTAACTATTGCCAAATGACTTAATTTGTGGGGAAAATTTTCTATTAAATGTATCAAGCTGTTTTAATAAGTCTCCTACACAGACTTAATAGCAATAATTTTTTTTCTTGAATACAAGACACATTTAAGTCTTATAGACTTTGTTTTGATATATATTTTTCAAGTTTGACTTGAGAACAAGCTGTCTTTGTGTTGCTAATTATAATAGTAAAAATATACTGTAAAAACAAAAAGTGAAAAAAATCAAAATTCTATGAAAACAAAAGCTAAAAAATCAATAATTATCTCATTTACTTAACATGCACCATTTTTTTTCCTTCAAAATTTAGACTCACATGCAAAAAATGCCTTAAAATTACTGAGCTAAATCCATGTCTGATAACTAATAAGAGCATTGGATTAATGAGGGTTAATTTACATCACATCTGGTTTTAGTTTAACCAATATTATATTTATATCCTAAATGGCCTCAAACTAAGATGCATGAAATTGTTAATGTATTTCATAAATGATTGCAGAATCTCAGGCTTCAGATCTTGCATTTCTGTTACCACATTTTTGATTCAAAGATGTTTGGAAAGAGAATTTATATCAAGTAATAATATTTCTATTCTAAATATTTTTCTCATGTGATTGTTTTTGTTTTCCATTCTAAATTTACATTTTGTCCTGTAGCCTTTTTTTTTGTTGTTGCAATTTTAATTCAATGCTTAATTTAATCAATGCTACTCTCAAGCTCATGACAACATTTAAAGCTGGCTTAATTTCAGTGTTATTTCAAAACTGCAGCCCAGCATTTTGTTCCCTTGGTTTTGTGCTGTGCAGAATCAGAGCTTGTCATTTCATGTCGTGATCTGCTTGATTCTTTGTCTAGCAGCAGTAAGAATATTATTAGAAAAATGGCTATTTGCTTAAACACAGATGGGGTTGGAAATCCTAAATGCTGGGTTCTTATGAAAAGAATTTTTTTTCCTGTGTGCATAAATGATCAATTATTTTTTTCCCATCGATTAGCACTCGTATTTCATTACTCCTGATGTAACTGGATTGCCAACTATCCCTGAAAGTGTAAGTATTCCATTTCTTATTTAATCTCATTCTGGGCTAGCCTGAACTTTCACTTTTATCAATAAGAGATTTTTTTCCCCCCCTAAAACTGTTTTTAGAAATGATTGATGTCTGTTATTGCAACCTTTAGTGGTAGTTACTGTTGCATTCATTAACCCATTTAAAGCATTAACAGGGCATTTCTGACCACTGCCATATCCACCCTTTGCTTGTAGTTACTTGGCTTCTTTGCATTTACTAGGATTTCTTACATGAAACATATTCTACTTCTGCACTTTGTGTTTTATTTGAATACTTGCCCTTTAAACACTGCACAGCTCAGCTGCAAATTCAGCCATCAAGATATGCAGTCATTTTTTGGTGCTAGAAGGCATTGTTTTGGGCTTTTTAAAAACATGCTGTACCTGCCTACACTTGGATGCTGACCAAGCACCAGGAAAAGGAGGTTTGGGGCTTTTAAAAATTTTTTTAAAATTTTCTTTATGAAGACTTGCATTCTGTAGATGCTAAATCCTGGATGGTGCTGTGGGTAAATTGCAAATGTGATGTTCTCTGTGACGTTTTTAGAAAAACACTCTCAGAAAAGAGCTTTGAAGGGTCCTTTCCCCCCCCCCTCCAGCCTCTAAATGTAGAATTGTCTCTGGCTGCATAGGAGTGTGTTTTTACACCTTCAGACAGAGACCTCCTTTAGAAGTTAAGCTGCGGGGGCTCCCAAGAGTGTGCAGTGCCCCAGAGCTGGTTCCTGGTGGATGATGGTGTTGGGGCAGCAGGATGGGATGGGCCAGGGAAGGACTCAGAGCTGGAGAGGAGCAGAGGGGAGGCCTGGGGAACATCTGTGCTGCTGGGCAGGACTCTGAGGAGGTGGTGTGCACCATCTTGCAACTCAAGAAACCAGGACCATGTTGCAGCTCAAGAAACCAGGGGACATTGCTGCATGGAGGGATAAAAGAGAGGACACTTGTTGCTGGGGCTCATTGCATAGGACAGGGCTTAGTTTTTAAATGTATATTTTGCATCTGTTTCACCTGATGTTTTGAATGCCTCTAGAATAAGGAATCTCTTAACTTATTATTTGGTGTTCTAATAAAATACGGTTTTGGAGGCTAGAAGGTTATGAGCTTAAATGGAAGAAAATATGGGAAAGCATCTTTCTGGGCTTGGGGCTGATAAAAGATCTTGCAATGATGCCAATGTAGATGTATTTTTCTGGTTTGAGAAAGGTAAAATAATTTTAAGGTGCCTTTCTATAATTATTTTTTACTCCACTAATAAAAGTTTCATCCTTTCAGTATGAATCAAAATAGTAAGGTACTAATGGGGAATTAGAACATGCAAGGAGTGAAGAGGTGAGGTAATTACAGGAAATTAGCAATAAAATGAAATTTTTTACCTTTTGTTGTAAGGTTCACATATTTCAGGGGCAGTAACTTTTCAACTCTAACAAAGAAATAACTCTGTCTCCCCAAGATAAATTGGTCTGCACAAGATTGTGAACTGTTTTTTAACACAGCTTTTTCAACACAGCATCAGCACACCATTATCAACTGCAGTGTTAGAGGGTGTCCAAGGTAAATTGGACTGAGATTCCCTTGGTGCATCAGCCTCTGACAACCCCTTAAAAGTAACATTTGAAAGACCAGAGGGTTTTTTCCTACAGCTGAGTGTTTGTAGCCCTAAATCTCTGGTTTTTATCTCTTCCAAAATTCTGTGCAGTGTGGACCAAGAATAATACTCCATGTCTTGAAATTAATAATGGGTTTATGAATTTGCATGAAGCTGGATTGACCACTGGATGTTTGTCTTTTTCTGTTTAATGTTGCAATCTATCCAAATAGGAAGTCACCCCACTCTGAAGCTTTTCCTACCCATCTTGCCCTGGCTGTTTTTTCAGGGTTGGGTGATCTTTTTGCTGTTTGTTGGCCCCAGCCAGAATAGAATGTTAGTGTAAAATTCCAGTGTTGGTGTCTGTCCTTCTGCTGGAGCCCATCCTTGACAGACCTCCTACATGAACATTCAGTGACAGTGTTGTCCCTGGGAAGAGATGAACAGCAGCTCTGGGTGCAGATATGATAATGAACGTGTGAAATGAAATATTTTGCATATTGGCTGTGTTGGTGTATTTTCATACATGTTCTCCAGTGTTGACAGAAATTTGCTGTTTTCCCAGGCAATTTTGCTGGTAGCTGTTTTAGCTTATTCAGAACCTGTGTGTCTCTGGTGCTGTGCCCTGCAGAAATCACAGTTACATTCAGCTGGACACACAGAGATCCTCCCACCCTTTTTCTCTTTCCCCCCCACTTTTCTGATGTCTGAACTGTTACTGGGAGGTTCTGGTGACTTTGCCTCTGATTAAACCCCACGGTGGGATTCTTACCTGGGGTAGAAGGGGTGGCTGCAGGAAGAACCCAGTCCCTTCCACCAGTTCTGCAGGATGTTTGATGTCCTGGCACACACAGCTCAAGCAAAAGCTTGGTGTTGTTCAACAAGCTGTTTTGCTGTACTTGGAATGGAATAAAATGTGTTGAGAGCCTGGCAAAGGAGCAGTTTTATTACTGTAGCTGTGACAGAGCAGTTATCACCGTGGTGAAAGGTCTGTTCCTGGGTTGGGAGTAATGGTCACCTTAAAAGCATATGGTGATTCTGATATAATACCCAGTCTCATGTTTTTTTGAATTTGGACCTACAAAAGGGCAAGTCTGAGTCACAAGCGTAATGAAATGAGCAAAATATTGATAACCTAGGCCACAGTTAACTTTTCATTTGCTTTAAAACCCAATTAATTATTTTTAAAGTGCACAAATTTTGGTGCAGAGGGATTTCTTTAATAGTTTGAGGTTGGGGTTTTTTTTCCCCATATACTAATTAGACAAAAATGTTCATAAGTAATATATATCAAATGTTCTACTTAGCTACCACTGTTGCTATATTGTCAACTTTTCTTTTTTTTAATTTAACCAGAGAAACCTCACAGAATATTTTGTTGCTGTGGATGTGAACAACATGCTGCAACTTTATGCCAGTATGTTGCATGAGAGAAGAATCATTATTACCTCCAGCAAACTAAGCACTGTGAGTACTTCACACATCTCCTTTTAAGTAGGATACATTGAACATTTCACAAAATGACCTGCAGACCTTTGTGGTTTTAGATATGTCCTATGTGTACTTAAAAGACAATATCTACATACTCTTCTAATATATGGTTTTAGTCTGGCTCTTGAAGTACAAAAGTCTGATTTATGTAAGACCTACTCAGATACATTAAGTCAGGTTAATTATTTTTCTTATCAGGAGATGAGAGTTCTTTAACTCTCCCGAGTTCATTTCTGTGCCTTCTAACCTAAAAAGAATTCTTAAGGGCTATTATAAGATCTTTATTATTCACTTGTGGCTTATTCCATTGGAGCTACTTGAAAGAAATCAAGGATCCCTAATAATAGCTGCTCTCCTAACCTGGTAATAGGTGGATTCATCTTTGTTAGAGTGGTTTGGGAGTGCACACTGTAATATCTCTGATTTGGAGCAGCTCTTCAGACAGTCAATAATGTACAACTCCAAATAGCAGTTTTTTAATTAAAGGTTTTGAGCTACTGCCTACATTAAAATGTTTCTTTTCCTTCCTTATGCCTGCTTAGGCTGCTTAATAAAAGAATGTTGCATTTTGTTTGGAAAGTATACCTAAATATTCAGATGCCATTTTATTTTACTCTTCACAGAACCATACAGATTTTTTAAATCTCCTATATTTTGAAAATACTTCCAAGTCAATTTTGCATCAGTACAAGACTGTCACTTTATAACCAAGTTTTAATCACAGGGTATAATTCTTATGCAGAATCTTTACCTATTAAGCACGGTTACCTAAATTTTTCTCAGAATGCTGCATAAAACATTTTGCTTAATGTGCTTTCTGTGGTGGAAAATCAATTCTGTGTCCCTGAGCACTGCAAATTGCACTACCAAATAAATGAACACATGGGCAAGGTTGGATATAGTACTAAGAATTACGATTTTCAAAGACTTGCAGGTGCTGTAAGGAGTGAGAATCCTTTGATTATAAATAGCAGATAAATGTCCTTTCAAAATAAATTGAAGCTAGAGAAGTTTCAGAATTACCGCAAAAGGCTGACAGGTTTTACAATTCTAGGTGCAGCAGCAGTTATTTAATTGCCTATTTTTTAAAACAGCACAGTGTTGGGTCCCTGGATGTGTGACCAGCAGTGCAGTTAGGGCAGTGCACAAAGGCAGCACTTCCCAGGGCTCTGCAGGGTGTGCAGCTATGTCAGTCCTGGCAGCTGGAGTGGAGCAAACATGGGGTCATATAAGCGACTGAAACCAGCAAAATAAATTCTAAATTAATTTATAAGATCTTCCCATTACTAGTCCATGATAGATTTTTTTGTAGGAAATTCCCATATTTTATTACAGGGGTTTTTTTTCCCCTTCTCCATGCTCCCCTCCCCTTCCTGAAATGGATAGGGAAGGAACTGTGCATTACAACATAGTACTAAGACCTGAATGGGCAAATAGATTTTGAAGGGACAGCTCTTTCAAAGAACCTGTCTTAGCAGAAGCTCACATGAGGTAGCAAAACAGTGGAATCAGATTTTTTTTTTTTTACTTTGCCAGTCTGAAACACAGCTTGCTATATTTGAAAGGGGGAAAAAAAAAAGGAGGGGGGAGGGGAATACACCATTAAAAAAGCTCAGCTCCAATGATGCCCCAGTCAGCACTGTTTTACTGCTCCAGAAGAGAGGAGATAGGAATCACGATGGCAGCTGTGAGCCTGTGGAAGATTCATTCTGCAGGTGAGCACGTGTCCGTCTGCTTGACACCATTTACAGTTGTACTCTCAGCCTGCATTTGGATCTGCTTGGGACTTGTTTTTGTTAGGCTGAACATCCCAGCTGGTCTCCATTGCTGTGATGTGACAAGAGAAGAGGAAGTACCAGAATTAGACTGTGCTGATCTAGACCACCTTATTTAAATGGTCAGATTTCTCTTTGGAAGTCATTACACAACAACAGATAGAATATTCTGGTTATGAAAAATTTTCACTTGCTTTACACTTTGGCTGTTTATTCCTAACCTTTTAATGAATTAATTGCCATCTTGCTGGTGTCTTCATTTGAAAATAATTCATGTCCCTTTCCAGACACTTGTGGTGGTGTTAGGATGTCCTGGAGAGTGTCCCCAAGCTGTGAATGTAAATTGTAGCTTGCAGGTCAAATCCAAAATGAGAGAGCTCATCAGCTTCACTTTTTTCAGTCTACTAGCATTACTTAAGTCATAGCTAAACAAAATTACTGCCACATCATGTAGGATCCACTTTGGATACAGGATTGGTTAATTTTCACTTGCACTAGTGAGTTCTGATAAAACAGAAAAGTATATCTGGCTTATTAAGAGCTTCAATTCACAGAAGTGCTGCCTGCTCATCTCTTTGATGAACAGAACAGGGGCGATGCATGGCTTGCTTCTTTACAGAGCAATATAATTTAAAAAGTTAATGAAACACTTTCCAGTATTGCCTATAAGAATTTAATTGAATTGCCAAGAATGATTAAATGTGTTTTTGGCAAAAGATATTTCTTCTTTAACATGGGGATTGCTTGATGTAATACAGTAAGCAAATGGAGTCTGTTTGGACATCAACCTTTGCAAACTTTGCATACGAAACACAGCAGACTGATACTTTCCATTGCAAAGTTCCTGTTTTAATATTCCTAAATTATAGCTTGATACTAGAAAAGATTATTTGTTTAAGAATAGTGCAATCAAGTGTAACTTTCTGTTAAGGGAGTAGTGTCTTATCTTGGGGTTAACTGAATATCAAGTGTTTATATCAGTTCATGAAGACTGGCTGTGATGTCACCTTCAAGGTATCAGCTCTGTTTTGGTTCACTATCTCAGGGCAGTGACTGATAACAAAAGGCATAATTCAAGGCCTTGCTCACTTTCTCCTTGCGCTTCTTGTGGGGGCCAGGAATGGAAAACTACACTTACTTATGTTCAGGAATTCTGTCTGCTGTTTCTACCCTATTAATTTCATACTGTCATTGTGTTCAAGTATAGAGGATCAGTCCTGTTATGGGAAAAAAGGGGTAAAAAAGGATGCAGTATTTAAAAGGATCTACTGTTGAGGAAAAAAATTAAAGAAAAGAAGGTTGCCTATTTTAAGTTGCTGGGCAGAGTTTTTTAATTAAAAAACCAAACAAACAAAAAAACAACCAAAAAAACCCCCATCTGGAGGGTGTTTCAGCTTATATTTTATTTCAGCCAAGCAGGCTTTGTTTTATGTGCATCTTCAGATTTTTGCTGTTGTGTTATTTTTGCATCTTCCTTTAAACTGATTTTCTGTGGATTTATCCCCTTTAAAAATTCCTTCGGTGTAGGTATTTGTCTGCTAGTCCTTCCAATTATTACCAAGACACAAGTGGAAACTTCCCACCACTCCATTTCGTTGTAGCTTCTGGTCATTATTTGCCCTAACTGTTGATTCTTTTATTAGCTTGACTTTCCAACCACTTTAATAATGTGATTATCACCAACCTCACAGCTTGCTCCAGGCTTAGTGGTAGTGCGAGATGGGTTCAGGTAGCCCGAGGATTATGCTCTGTAAGATTTGTTTGTAGCAAAAATTATCATTTCTTGCTTTTGAACAGTAAAATATGAAAGAGAAACAAATTATGTGGCTTTGGATTAAGTGAAAGGATGAATGAAACAAAGGGATTGATCTATTCACAGAGGTGGCTGTTAGGTATTTCACTGTAGCAGCAGAAGGAAGACCTTTCCTAAATGTCAGGCTGTATGTTCTTTCACAGTATTGTTTCCTCACACACCACTGCATCTGCATGTATTCTTATTAGTTGCATGGAGCTGTATTAGTTTCAGTACAAATAATTGTTTAGTTCAGTCTTTCTATAAATTCTTGAAGTGCTGGGGTTGGCTTTTGCAGGAAGGCTGAGCTACAGCATTGCCTTGGTGCATGCTGGAGGCAGGCCCTAGATGTTTTGGCCCCAAGTGCACCTGCTGTGGTAGTCTACCAGAACATCATACCACACTCTCATGTATTCAAAGCAAAGGAATAAATCATGATTTTACAACAGTGCATCAGTTGACTTATTGCTGTTTTGTGACCGGAGGTAGGAAGGATTGCTGTTTCAAGCCGTGTCATCGGTTCTCAAGTCACTCAAGCATGTAAGCTTGTCATATGGCTCTGTAATTGTACCTCTGCAGTCTCTCCCTAACTAGTCAGCTGGGGCTGTGTGCTCGTCTGCAGCACCCGGCTGGCCAGTGTCTGACAGGAGCTTTCTCATCAGCCTGTCAGTGATATGCTAACGAGGCTGCATCTTCTGCGGCCGCGCTGGCAGCTGGAGGGGGAGCTACACTTGAAAGCAAATGTCTGAATGTTAGCTCCACTTTGAGCAGTGTTTGTTTCGGGTAATACAAGCCTGACGTGTCTCAGAGCACGGCGCTTAGAGGTTTATGCTTGGCGCTGGCTCTGGGTTTCTTTGGTAGCCCTAAATATCAGTAGAGGTACAGATTGATTTGTTTTGGTGGTGGAGGAGCACTGAATACCTTTGTGGAATCACTTTTGCTGTTGCCTCCATGCACAGAGAGCTTTCTGCAGTTGCCCCCAGTTGCCCTCAGTGAATTGGACTCTGAGTATTGCCTTTATTCTCTTTGTCTCGTTAGTCTTGTTCAGCTCTTGTCACACGATCCATAGTCGCTCAGGAAAAAGTATTACAGATTTAAAATTTAATTCGTTTCTCAAATTTATGTGACCTGGAAGTGTTCAAGGGCTAAATTTAGTTCTTGAAAGTCAAGAAATGGATGGGAATTTATCATTAACTTGCAAGGCAGAACAGATATTCTGCTGATACTCACTGTGCTCCCAGAAGCATCATTAGAATTAATTTTGGAATATAGCCTCACTAGGGCCATTTGGTCTGGAAATAAATGACAAGTGGCATTTAATATATTTTTTTTTAATAGTTCATGTGTAGGCAGTCTAAAACTGAGCAGGGGTGTAAACTGTTGTAGGTGCAGTTAAGTTCCCATTGGGACACCTGTAGGGAGCACATTTCCAGCAATGAGGCTATGGGATGTCAACATGGAATAAAGTGGGGTTAGAATATACAGCCAGATCTGGAAAGCTGTCTCAGTCTTGAAGTTTAGAATAGTTTTCCCATTGCTGCAGCGCAAGGTTGGGAGAAATAATTGCTGAAAGAATTTGTGGAAATAAATTGAAATGGGTGGTTAGAAAAACCTTTTAATGAGAATAGGAGGGAAAAAGCCAGTAAGTAATTGGAAATTGCTATTAACTGCCATCTACGTAAAACACGAATTACGGGGTTTTATAGAAAAAATTTAAAATCCCAAACCTCAAAAATCCACACTGTAGAAAGAAAAGGCATGTAGACAGACAGATCTACAAATTAGCCCCAGAATTTAATTTTTCACTTGCTACCACTAGCAGGAAAAAGAAAGCTCCAAGATAGAGTCAATCTGGGGAAAAGTTGTTTCTTTTTTCTCTGACTTTTGGCAATTCTGTAGAAACTGAGGGAACTAAATGCTGTGTAGAGTCAGTGCAGGCTCTGCTGTGAGACTCTGAGAGAAACCTTTAGGAACTGAGTCCTTTGTGGCTGGGCTGAAGGGGAACTGAAAGGGGAAGAGTCCCTATTGTGTTGAGCAGAACTGTCTCACCCCGTACAGAAAGTACCACTGAAGTCGTTTGGTGGCCGTGTGAAGCAAAAGTGAGGAGGAGTTGCTGAAGGGTGAATGAGTGTAACACCAGCCCTGGTCCTGGTGTGCTGGTCTGGCAACATGTCCCTTTTCATATCTGCTCCTGCTTTATCGCTCTTTTTCCCCTCAATTCACCAATGATAAGATGAGCTATAGCATCACTGGTGGTTATCTCTACACTTGCTACAGTAAGTTGTCTTAAGTAAGCCATTCACAAGGAAGTTTTTTCCCTTCTGCTTCTTAATGAGTGTATGGCAGAAGAACATGCCATGGAGTTCCTTTGGAGGAGGAAATGTTAATAAAAGGGATTTTCCTGGAAGCTCTCCTTTCAGAGGTGAGAAACATTTGCAGAACCCTCTCATTTTATGGGAGGATAGCTCGTCCTCCATGGAGATGGGTCATAAAATAAAGGAAGAAGGAGGCATCAAGGAGATGGTCAGGAAAAGGGACAGATGTATATATTTGTGGTGTTCTATGTTTTTGTGAGTGAGAAAGAGATAAAGAAGTTAGGAAATAAATGAATGTCAAGATGGGAATAAACAAATCAAGAGCATACAGAGATGAAATGAAGAAATGTGAGGAAACTGCAGTTTTTGAACAGATGATATAAGGAAGCATAGTTAGTTATTACAAGATAAATGAGTATCATAAGAGACATGTTATTAACCCAATCTGTGACGTGTTAGGGATAAAACCTGATGATTAGCTAAGAAGAGTTTCATTTTCAACCTATGCAAAATACAGAAAACCTTTGTGGTATGAAAATACTGAGTAACTGAATGAAGTTACATGTGTTTTTTGTCTGCACCCACATCTACTTTGTTCTATAGATACCTCTGATTATGAGTGCCTGTGGGTCCTGGTGTAGGCACAGTATGTCAGTGGTATTCCTGGGTGAGCACTCACCTGTCTACTACCACTTCAATTCTATTTTCTGCTCAGCTTCCATTATTGGGAAACATGTCACTCCTGGAGCCATAGGCAAGGAACAAGCCGTGTCTGCAGTCCTCTCTTTTCTCTTCCAAACTAATGCACAAGAATGATGCCATAATGCTGCTTTGTGAATCAAGAACTGCAAGAAAAGACTGAAATTGATTGTATATGAAGTGCTGTCAAAATCATGAATAACACTCATCTCTTCCCTTTCCTTCCCCCAGAAAGAATGATAAAAGGAAGTGAATAATCCTAAAATAAAAAAAAAAACCACAAACCAACAGCAATTCCAGGAGAAAATAGGTTTTTTATATAGGTCTTTTCTTTTACATTTTTAATTTTTAGAAGGGGAAAAGTTAAAATTTTCATCTGTGAACTGGAAATATATTTCCCTTTCTCTCTCCCTTCTGCGAGAGAGGAGAGCTGGGTTTTCATCTTGCCAACAGGAGGAAAATGCATTATGGCTCATTTAAAGTCCTCTCTCTTTTTCTTCCTAAGGATTATGGGGATGGCAGATGGAAAACTATTAGCCAGGAGCTAAATTAAAGAACTGCATAGAAGTGGCTTTGCATATCATGGCTTGGGCAGTATATTCTGTTCTCTTTTGTCGCTAAGTTTTTTTTCCTCAATGATTTCTCACCAGTGCCAGCAGAATGAGCTAAGTTTATCATTTAGTGTGACTGTTTAATCTTTAGAGCTTGGAATAGATTTATGCTCTCTTGTAAACTGACAAAAGCAAGAGCTCCCTTCCCTCTTTCCTCAGCAGTTTTCCCCCTGCCCTGCCCCCCATTCAGGAAGTAGATGGAAAGGTTGGTCTCCACAAATGTTAAGCATCAGTTATGGGTTTGGGGCCTGATCTCATTCTCAATCAAACAGGATTTAGACATGTTTGCCCCTCTAAAATAAAGTTGGTTGTCTCATGAGTTGTATTAATGTGGAGGAGAGGCTGCCTTTCACCTGTGCAACTGTTCCTCTTTCAGGAAGCAGACAGTGTTTCTCAGTAATTCTTGGGAGCTGTGGGTATTGGGGAAGGAGCCACAAGGGTTGGTCCAGGCTGATGGTGACTGCTGTAATTGTGGTGAAGCAGTGACCCATCCCCTACAGTTGATTGCTATAGGTATTAATGAGATGAGAGAACGAAACTGAACAGAATCTTGGGCATCTTTCAACATATGTGTGGTCAAGGCAGTGGGAGGGAAGCAGTTCCTTGGCCCATTGGGACTGTGAGGGAGGAGGGAGAGAGCACACCAGTACCCATTTCTGGACGTGGTGTTGACAGAGATTGACAGGGTTTGACGATTTTTCAGGAAATGCTTTTATCACAGTAGTTCTTCAGTTGCTTGCAGTAGATTTTGAAAGGTTGTATAGAATCACAGGTTAATTTTACTTTAACATTTGTTTAACTTCTGTTGCTGTTTTTGGCTTTCTGACAAGATTCTGCTAATCAGTTTTTTGTCTTTCTAGTTTGTGCGTTGCAGTGTGTGCAAATCTTGCCACCTATGCTCTTCCTCTCTTTTTACCTTTGACTATAGAAAAGGCTTTGAAGAAAGTAATTTATATAGATAGAAAGAAACTGCCAGGTACCTTTTGTGCAGGATACAGGTATTTTCATGTCACTCATTGAAATCAAGTGAATAATAGGTATCAAAGAAGGATTTTCTGTGAGTCTGCAGAAAACGTTTCAGCTGAAGTAGTGTGGCTTCAGACATGTCACAGTGTTTTAGCAAGACCTAAAATGAGGAAAAGGAAAAAACATTAACAGAAACAGGGCCCAGTCTCTTTGCAGAAGGATCCATTGCTAGAAGTCAGCATTGGGGTAGCAGATAGACACATCAGAATTATGCATCCACGTGAGGGAGGGGACGAGCTGCACTCTCTGTGTTCCCAGGAGCAGGTAAACCTTCTTTGATCAAGTCTGGAACTAAAACTTCTCCTGGCTGTTCGTGTTCATCATTGCATTTTGAACAACAGCCTTCCCAACTGTCTGCTTATTGCCATGAGGTAGAAAGTAACTCATCATTCTCTAGAATTTGGGTGTTGTTTCAGTCTAGTTAAGATTTGGTAGTAATTAATTTTCTGTCACCAAATAAACAAATTCTGTGATGTGGTCTCCTACTATTTGGAGAATCTGTATTTTCACCAGGCATGTAGTTTCAGAATTTTTTTTTTGCAGAGGCAAAGATAAAAATTATTTTACCAGAATCACTGGAGTATTCTGGAGGAAACACCAATTACTTTCCTTGCAAGATGTGAAAGCTCACATGTTGATTCTGGCTGCAGCATCTTGTTAGGAGAGATCAGAAACAGACTGAAACTTTCAGTTGTACTCAGTATTATTAGTAAACCTATTACTGATGGAATAAGACAAAAAGTTTATGCCCAGTGCAAATGTTAGAGATTTCAAATTAGAGGTGTTGATTTGTTAAAGGGTCAAACATAAAAAATTTGTTTTGAACTAATTCAAATAATTTGACTCATGCTGTTCATGTAGTTTTAAAACCACAACATCTAAACCTATTTTTAAAAAATGCTTAGATTTATTTTTGAAAATAGAAGTTGTTTACCTAAAAGACATTCTTTGAAATGGAGAAAATCAGTCTAAAAATCAAAATTGATGGAAGCAAAAATTTTAGAAGTTCTGTTCAGTGTTGGCAAATGTGTTTCAGCTGACAAAAACTTTACTTAAAAACTGTCTGCCCATTTTTTAGTGGGTAGAAACACAGCTCTAGTAGATCTTTTGTAGTGAGGTGAACTACAGGAGGATGTCTCAACATCATTTGTTGCCTCAAACCAGGTAATAAATGGCAAGAAAACTAGGTTCTGCAGCACTCATCTGCTGTAATTTCAGATTTTTCATCAAAGTGCAGCATTATGCAATGATATATCTGTGTGTATACATAAACATACAGCAGATTTCATTGGACAGAGGCTCTTACCTTTAATATAAAACTTACCTGTAAAAGGAATCACATTTGATGTTTATAGCCAGTTGTCAGTGGAAAAATAGGTAGGGTTGTACACAGTCTTGAGGACAACTTCAAGATAGTTTGGGAGAACGTGTACCTGTTTGATTTTTGTGATCCATTATGAACTTGAACTATGATGATGATTTTATGATCCATGATGAACATGATCCTTGAACTGTCAAGGTAGTTCTTGATAATTCCTTTGGCAAGCAGTCTGTTGACAGACTGCAGAGAGATGCCTTTGTGCCTGAATAGTGTAAGGAACTCTGTTCTGCCAAGGATATCCCCACTTGGTCAAGCACCAGACTCTCAGTTCTTTGCCTGGGAGCTTGTGCTGGGTGCTGTGTTTGAGGATCTCCTCCTGCAGCCTTTGGCAGGTGCCTGCTGGGCTCTGCTCCTGTGCACAGACACTGCTGGACACCCCCAAATCCGCTGTCGCCTTTGCAGAGTTCTGGAAATGCTGGAGTTCTCCCTGGTGCCTGGCTTTTCAGATCTCTTGAACTGCCTGGCTCCTTTGGATGTGCAGCATTATTCCAGGGTTCACAGCAGTTCCCGTTCTGTGCTGTGGAGTGGATGTGTCACAGAGGAAGGTTATTTGAATAACTAATGCATTTGAGAAATGAATCACCATTGAAACAGTAAAAAAGGAGAAAAAGAGATTTTTTACAGCAAGTGTGCAAATTTTAATATGAAATGCATAATTATCTTATCAGTATTTGCTTAAAGGCAGACTTGGCAGAATAATAAAATGTGACACAGTTTGAAGAGCAGCATAATCCCATTGCTGCTTGTGTTACAGACTGTATACAACAGGAAACTATAAAACATATTCATGGCATACTAAAACGTTTGGAAACCTACTGCAGCAGCATAGAGGGAAATGTTTAAATAAGATTTTACATTAAGATGCTGTTAAATAGAAAAGCAAGGAACAGTACAACAAAAGCTTGATGTGTAAATAATGATATCTTTATATTTCCTGCTAGAAATAATAAAATTTAGTAGATTAAAAACCTAAATAGATGCTAGTGTGAGCACCACACTAAAATACAGATTATAAAACGAGTTAATAAAACTTCAGATGTTTTTAAGGAATTGCACACTTCCTCTGTTAAGGTGAGAATTAAAATATAACAGACATGCATAAGATAGGGAGATTTCTTCATGCAGATAGTATAGTCATCTTCATTCATAATTTAAGAATGCCTATTAAGAGGAGGAGGCGACTGTATACATCAGAGGATATCCTGTATAACTTTATGCTCAGCTTAATTTCAGCCTCTGATGGAAATACATGAAATACAAATTTTTATATAGGTTGTTGTATTTTGAAATTTATATACTATGTACAAAAGTACGTGGATATAATAATTAGTAATGCCATATCCATTCTGAGAGAAAGAGCAAAAACCACAATGCTGAGCTGGACTGTGCTCTCAGTGGTGTTAGTTCAGCTACACAGAGAGATAATATGGAAATAAACCTCATAAATCCCACTGTATAGAAGAGGGAGAGGCACTCATTTATTTCTTCCTCCAAATCAATTCTTAGTAACAACCCAATATTAAAATATTATTAAAATACCCATTATTGTAAGGCTGAAATGAGAGTAGTTGCAGAGGTGTGGTGTAAAGCTAAGAAAGGAGATGTTAATGTGCAAGGAAGAGTTTAAATAGGGAATTATGATATCCTTGGCTTGCTGCTTTGTAGCTGTCAGGCTGGGGCAGCTCGCTGGTCAATAGTGACATTCTGTGTGTCAGTGAGCAGAGTCTCCTGATACCTCAACCTGCACTTCACACATTACTGCAGCTCCAACTGTCGAACATTCCAGTCCCCTGGTACCACTGCAGCTTCCAGACTCTCCTGACTGGCTCATGTTTCATTCTTTGGCAATTTGCCCTAATGATATCCCTCAGGAGCTTTCAGACCCTCTTCTTTTCCATATTTAATCGTGTTATATTAATCTGAGTGCTGAGCAAACCAGGCTGCACAAATCGTAATTGTCTGTGATTTCTGCTGCGATGGTCTTATAACTGCTTTTTTTTTTATTATTTTATTTTTAGTGTAAAAATAGGTGTGCAATATCGTAGTGTAATTTTTCATTTACAAGTCTAAATGTCCAAGACAGCCAGGGTGTGAACGCTTTAACTGCTGATCTGTGCCACAAAAAGGGTTGTTTTTTCTCCATGTAAAATCCATAATGTTTTAGCACTTGCTGTAAGGGCAGGATTTACATTTTATTTTTTGCTATTCATTTTGTTACTGTGAAAGTTCATGTCTAATAAACAGTGCTATTATCAAGTTAAACTCAGGTAGTAATTTTGTTGTGGTAGAAGACATTAGGACAGCCTTGTCTTTTTCCATCAGCTTGGTAACTTCTATGTGAAGCATTATCTTAATTTTTTTTCACTTTTTAAAGAAGGCTTGTAGTGCTACATGGGATGGATATAGGCTACCTTATTTTGAAAAGTTTTGATTTTTTTCTCATTCTGTTGTAACTCTGTGCCTGCATAATAAAATAACAAAATTTGAGAGACTCCCTGATAGCAAATTTGAATTCTTTACATATTGCAAAATTATTTTGCTCACTTGTGGAATGAACTTGGCCCCATTTCTGATGGATTGCATAGTTATTTGTTTGTTTGTTTTGGGGATAAAGTGGTGGTTGTGGTGGTTTTTTGGTTTTTTTAGAAAACCTGAGATGTCCATTTTGAGTGGTAAGCAGTTTGTAGCACCTCCTTTCTTTGTCAAGGAGTCCTTCATTTTCCATGGTTCTTGTGCCAGCCTTGAAGGTCTCTGCTTTGAGAAGGAAGTTTTGGAAAATTGTAATTAAGTTGCTTCTCTCTTACAGGGAATATTCACTTCAGATTTTTTTAAGGTGGTTTGGAAATCAAGACAGTGACACAAACAGGAGTTAATCCTGCTTCTGAGTTTAGTGCTGTTCTGTGGCTTCATGCAGCTTCAGATCAATTCCAGTAAAAATAGCAGAAATGGGGCCCAGAAAACTCCCCTGAGTCTTTCCCACTCAGTGGAGAAACTGGGGTGCACTTCAGTCCTGTGTGTTCATGGCAGTACTCATGTTTGACTATGATTGCATCAAGTAATTCATGATTATTCCCCTTTTTCCGAGGGAATAGCTGAGCAGGGAGGGCTAACTTGACTTGTTAGCCTGACTTCTTGCAGCTGCTGTGCTTGTATACACACATCAGAGTTCTTTGTGGATGTGTTTTGGCAGTTCAGAGTAATTTACAGAATTATATAATAGGTGGTTTGGGGAGGTTAAGATTCTTGCATGTCTAAAGTTAATTTAAGATTTTCTTTTTATCCATGTTTTTTTTTGTTGCCAATTCTGTGTGTGTGTTTTTATTTTTAGTTAACTGCTTGTGTTCATGCGTCAGCTGCATTGTTATATCCAATGTATTGGCAACATATTTACATCCCAGTGCTTCCTCCACATCTTCTGGACTACTGCTGGTAAGACAGCTAACCTGTTCTCCCCATTTCTGACATTCTTACCTGTCTTAGAATTCAGAGTGACTGATGGAAACACTAACTCTTTATTGTGACTCAACATACAGGATCCAGTTTGTAAAAGCATTTTGGCCAATGCTTAAATGATGGCTTGAACAAGGATATTCCAGCATGCCTTGATGTGGTGGTTGAATTTGTACCTTGAATTACAGTGCTGTTTACTATTAATGCAGCATTTAGAATCCTGTTTGTAAGAACTGTTTCTGTTTTATTGGTAAGATAACTCATTCAACAATTTAAATGCAAACATGTTACAGTTTACTTTTTATTTGGCTTTTAATTTAAGTTGAAATACATTATATTTGTAGAAGCATTCAAAAAAACCCTGATAATTTTTTCCAGGATCAGATGTTAGTATTCATCAGTGATTTAGTGTTTGTATTTTAACTCAGCCAGGCTCAGGATTCTAGCCAGTGCCTTCCCAAAAGAGCTTAAAAACTCCTTTTGGGACTCTCCAGAATTTTTATAATAAGAATTCTGCTTCTCCTGATGTGTTTCTGTTCACATGACAGACTTTGTGGTTTTGGCATATTTTGAAGTTGAACAAGAATCACTTTTTGATTCACTTCTGATCCTTCAAGGGGATGATGTTTCCAATGCATGTGTTTCACAATTTCAGACTAAGACTACTTGATTTTATTCAGAGTAGTGGCAGAGATAACAAATGAGTTTCCATTTAAGCAGGAATAACCATCCCTGGAGGTTTTCACTTTACCTCGACCCTCTGGGTCTGTTATGGAAAAATGAACCATTTCAAGCTGTTGTAGAGATTGGAAATTATTATTATGTATAAAAACTGAGACCCAGCCAGATGCTTACCAAACTAAGTCAATGTTTTCTTCATGGAAATAAATTATGCTTATATGTTTGCTGGGCTTTATGTTGTTGGTTTTGGTTTGGGTTTTTTCCCCCTCAAATCTATCAAACCGAGACATATGGATGTGTTGCTGTTCTACTGAACTCCATCCAGTCTACTGAACTCTTGTTTTCAAACAAATTCTCACTATGTTTCCTTGAGTGTCTTTGATAGTTTTTCCTGAAGTTCACAATATTTGTCCATGGTATGTATATTTTCTGGGGTAGTTCTTGCAATTCTTGTGTATATTATTTGTTGTTTGAAGAAAGAAAGCAAATGTTCTTCTCCAACTTCTGCCTTTACTTACAAGTATAGCTAAGCCTTTCATCTTTAATGATAGTTTTCTTTTGAAGAAACTCTATCCTAATTGTTTCTCCCCCTGCTTTTGATAAAACGTACCAAGATGGGCTAGAACTTGGGTGGGTTTTATTTTTGTATTACTTGAGCTTATGGCCAGAACCTTTGTAATTTTTCAGATCATGCATAAATGCTGTTCTCAGAAGGCAGATCAACACCTTTATTCAAGCTGTACCCTGTAGAGTGCACCCTGAATATGAGAAGATTTTTTCATTTCCCCTTTTAAGCCCAGATAATGTTTCCAGAAATAACAATGTTAGATGCTGTACACAGCTCCATGTGATGATGATAATAGTTGGGACTCTAGGTCACTCTGGTGTGACCTGAGAAATTTTTTTACTCATTAAAAAGAAGCATGGAGTTTCTTAAACTTGTAAAATTCATTTGTATCTCTCTTTCTTTTTCACAGTAGTACAATAGAGTGGAGAAAAAAGTTCCCCTGTTTCAGAGGTGTTCAAAAGGAAACATAAAGTTCATGAAAAGAAATGCACAACTGATGATTTATCACAGTAACTGTAATTCAGACCTTTTGACTCAGATTTTTGTGCATTTACATTTTTCTTTCTGATCATCTCAATGATTCTTTTGTGAGATGGGTTGGAAAAGTGTAATAAACCCACATAAATTACTTAGCTTTCCTCATGCTCTGGTGTACTAACAGTAAATAAGTGTTCTCCTCGTAGGTGTATAATATATCAAGTTTAAAAACTTTGATGAATTCTTAAGGTCAAAGTTTGTGGCAAGCCTGACCTAGTTTGCAGTCCAGCAGGATCATGCCAATTTAAAATTCATATAAGAATTTAAGTTATTTTGTATACTTCTATTTTTATGTCATTTTGATAAGCAAAGTTCTTTTTATAAAGGTGCCATTTTTCCTTTTAGCTCAATGTGCATTTTCATCCCTGGAAATTCCATTGTCACTGTTTCAGTGGGACTTGTTGGGCTGTCTCCCATGAGCTCTCATTTTCTCAGGGCTGTTCTGAAATGGTGTTCAAATACATGAAGTAGGGGACTATCAATTGGATCATTTGTTCATTCTGTGGTAGCAGGGCTTTTTGTAAACAAAGATAAAATACATCTAAATCTATTAATTTAAAGATAGGTCTGATTCTGTAACTTTTTTTGGTACATTAATCAAATAGCATATTTTGAGAGAAATCCACTTTTTTTTTTTAATTAGCTGGATTAAGAATCTTCATAATACCATAAAGATAAAGGATACAATTCTGTGGGGGTTAGAATTTGATAAATTACTAGAAGTGCCGAGCTGGTATATTTTGTAGGTATGAAAAAAGAAAAATGTATCTTTGAGCAAAAACAAGACTTTATTAAAATTATTTCAGTTCTTCCACTTGCCTTTTTGATAAAAAATCTGTTAATTCCACACTGTGAACAGAGTGTCTGTTTATTGCCTTCAGGAGGGTTTTTTACCCTCACACAGCTTTTATCTCTGCCTTGAATGCCACTATGGGAGCTCCAGTGTCAGAATTGGAGTGACCATCCAAAAAAAGGAGACATAATAAAATTTCTTTTTCTAAAAAAGTAGCAAAATATAGGCTGAGAAAATAATATTCATTGTAGCTGCAGTAAAAAAACCCCACAGCACAGTTAATAAAAATTGAGCTTTATATTACATTATTAAAAATTGATTTCTACATTTAAGCAAGTAAAAGGAAACTTGCACTCGGTGGAGTGGATGGCTGGCTTTCAAGAAAACTCTTACAAAAATTAAGTTTGAACATTGATGTAGTAATTATATTTGAATAAAATTAATTTTTGCAAAGGAGAACACTAATTTCACGAGATTTCTGTGTGATATCTTGGCAAACTACATCACCAATATTAGAATATATGCCAGTTTTGTCTGTGGATGATAAAGCATCTGTTATACTGGTGCTGTGTTGAGAAATGGAGTCAGAAAATTCAAGTTCCAATTGCAGTAGGTCTTTATGAAATTTGGTCTCTTCTGAATTAGGATGTATATACATGCCTGTTTTCATGAGAATGGGACAAGTATCTCCCAATTAACTTGGATGTTTTGCATCTCATAGTAATTATTTTGGGCAGTGATATCACAGATTGGTATTTTTGGTCATAACATGCATAAGCAAGAGAAAAACTCTATAGCAGTTCCCAGTAGTATTGTAGAAAGCAATTTCAGGTGCGTATTACAGTCCTCTGCTGCTAAGACTTCAAAATCCAGCAGAAATAAAGTTCACTTTTTTGCTGAGAACAATTAAATTGACTTGCCATACCTGCAATTTTTTTATTTCATCCATTTTCAAGATGTGCTTTGTACCTTTATTCTGTTAACTTCAAAACTGAAGGGATGTAGCTATTACTTTGTTTAGAGAAAAGAGCTCCATGCTTCCCTTTTTAATGACAGATTTATTAATGGAGCACATCCCCAGCTACCTTCAGTCAGCACAGGCGTGGTGAAGCCACTGGAACAGTGTCAATGTACGAGAAAACAAGTGTGCATAAAATCCAGACATGACATTGCACTTGTTTGCACTGTAGCTTTGCCTGTGCACATTATTTGGAACTCTGAGATATCCTGATAGGAGGAACCTGAGGATCTGTTTTGCTGTGTATTCTGCAGCAGAATTCTCAGTTATGTTTCAGCCATAATCATTCTTTCTGGCTTGGGTAAATACATTACATAGTGAAAAGAATCCTTCAAATTATAGAGTGGTTTTAAGTTATTTAAATCCTCTCTGAATATATATGGGTGTCTGCTCTGGAATGACACTTGTTTCAACTCCATATAATTTGTGTTTAGTTCACAAAGACATAAGGATTATTAGCCTGGATGAAGTCATCAGGAAGTGCTACAATCTGTCAGTATTGGGCTAAGAAAAAGATGTGGGGAAAAACAGAGGCCTCTTTTCCCTTTTTGGAAGCCCCATTGCCTAGAAAGCTTAAGCCATGACAGTTTGCAATTTCAGCAAACCTGTATTTTTATGTCACAGACACCATGAAATCTTCTTTGGGCCTCAGTCAGGGTTTTTGGTTTTGTTTGTTGGTTTTTGTTTGGATTTTTTTTTTTTATTGATCCTCTCTTTTGGGACATTGTTAATGAGAGCGATTGGCTAATCCATAGGGTGTACAGATTTTTCTAAAATGGGCTGTAGTCGTAGGCAGGTGAGAATTGCTTTTTCTGGTCCCAGAGGTGGGACCAAATGGATGAGACCACATGAACTGAGGCAATGAACCCTTGCCCCATCCTTGGGAAGTCAATCACCGATCAGTCAGTGCCACTGGCTCAGATCCATGATCAAATTATTGCCATCAGAGAAATTACTGTGTAGTAATTACTGTGTGAGTTGTGTACCATTTTATGTCATCTTGCCTTCCATTATTTTTCAGAGATTATTTTTATTTAGGTTTTTTTCCCTCTGTGGTCTATTAGTGCTTCATTTCCCATTGAGTTGCCTAAATTAGCCTGTCAATTGCTCACTTCTCTGGAGTGAATATTATCACTAATCTCACAGTACCCAAAAGTCTGATAGTGATTGTTAGAAGTTTTTTCCTTCAGTGCTGACACTGAGTATATTCTTGGTCAGATATTGCCAGAACAGAAGATTGTAGGAAATGAGGATAAATTAACCTGATTCAGTTTCTTGCTTGCATACTGCAGGACGTCCTACTGCAGTGGCTTTGTGTGGATATTTGTTCTATTTGGAGAATATAGTTCCTTGCCTTATGGAAATTGGAAAGGAGAAGTTTATTATCTTGAGTTAAACAGGATATTTATTATACAGCTTCCAAAGGCTTGCCAAGGAAGGGTTTCAGACCCAAAACTGGTGGTAATGATGTTTGTGTTGCATTGTGGTGATGGTACCCAGGACCATGTCCTCCAGCTGGTGTTTTAGAACCTGAGCACTTTGGGAGCCTGTGCTGGGGTAGCTCACTGTGCTCAGTTCTGGAGCTGGGTCTGGATGAAAAGCTCTGGGGCCGCCTCGCTCGTGCCTCATTCCTTGCAGCACCATCCTTCATTCCGTGGGCATCTTTACTGCAGCGTACAACGAACTTTTCCTTGTCTAGTAAACATCCCTGTAGCAACTGTGTTACTTAATGCTGTCTTAAACAGGGTCTTATGTGTCAAGATTTAAAATCCTCCACTAGTGTTGTACTTAAAACTCGATGTTTTCCACTGTTTTTCTTCAGTGCACCGATGCCTTATCTAATTGGCGTCCACTTCAGCTTGATAGAGGTAAGTTTACTCTACACTTCAGTGTACTGGGAAGCATGAGGTGTGGGTGCCATAAAAACAATTTCATGGAAATGCTTCAGCAAAAATCCCTGTATTTTAGCATGCAGAATTATGAAATTTAAGCTTCATATGCTTCGCTAAGTAAGAAATGCCTCTCTTTGAAATCTTACTTTTGAAGTGTTTTATGAAGACATGCAGCTCTACATCATGATTTGTTTCTCTGTGTAATTGATTGCTCAGTGGTACCTGTTTTCTTGTCTTTTAGTACTTTAGCAACAGGTTTTCCCAATAATGAGGAAAAATTCACTTTTTAGGAACAGATAAAATTTATTTTGGAGTCACCATCACACAGGTTTCAGCATTGTTGTGATTTCGCAGATAATTTATGTTCCTGTCCCTCTGGAAACTTGAATCCAGCCTCCATCCCATAACATTTCTAACTATTAATTTAGATTTTTTTTCTTTTTTGGCCAAAAAAAACAAGAGGTGGCTTTTACAGATTTGAATGTAAAGCAACACAATAGAACTCACCTGACTGGTACATACTAGCTGGGTATGAAATAGTTCTGCCTTTTTCCATAACCATTTCATGATGCTTTGAAGCCTCCATGTGCCATCTGATTATCATGCAGAGTAGATAATTGATTTGGGAACATGATTTGATTTACACTTCTGCTAAAGCAGTTTCTAAGGATCAATTCACATCTGCTAAGCTGATGGGATTGGTTCTTCCCTGAGCCTCCAGCACTTTGGCTTTTCCAAAAAAAGGCCTTCTATATCATCTGCACTTCTCAACTCCAGGCATAGCCTTCTGTGCTCCCAAATCAGGTTCATATGACCTGCATGCATCAGTCATAATATCATGATTAGGATGGTTTTTGTTATTCAATAAGGAAATAATAGAACTGAAAGATTTGCCCTGAAAAAAAGAAGTCACTCAGTTCCTTCAGGAATTATTTCCTGCACTGCATTATTTTGTATTATTGTAGGTCCATATAGAAAAGAGTTCTTTCTATCCCTTTTTCCTGAAAGGAACAAATAGTTTAATTCTTAGCTGCTAGCCAAGTGCACTGATGAAAAAGCATTTTATCCATTCTTCTTTGGTAATAGTAGGCATCACATGCTTGGTACTTACATAAATCTGCAAATAATTGTATTTTTTCTGGTTTTCATCTGATTATATGGTTTACATCCTATCTGATTTTCAGAAATCTGAGAGAATGAAATGTTGTTACATTTCATTCATACGTACATACATACATGGGGAAGATATGTATAGTTCCAATATGTATTTATCCAATATATTCAGCTGTGTTCTGTGTAAATCTTGCTTTTCAGAAATGCCTTTCAGAGATTATTAATATAACCTTAGTGTTTGAAGAATAAGAAGTATTTTTAAAAGCTACTCTGAATGCTGTATCTAATTCACAAATCCTATATCTAAAGCTCCAGCTGGTTTTTTTGCCATTACTGTCCTTTGTATAAAATCATCATTTGTAATTTAGCACAGTATAATAAAAATGTACTTCAGGAGGACACCATAGTAAATTGTTTTTCCAGGTTTTTTTTTTTTTTTTTCTTCTTAACAGAGAGTTAAAAACAGATCACTGGAGGATGTGGTTTTACTAAATGTTGACACAAACACTCTAGAAACTCCTTTTAATGACCTGAGCAACCTACCTGGTGAAGTGGTGAGTCTTAGACATTTCATCCTTTCTTTCGTTCTTATATAGGTGCTTGAATTACTCCTGGTTATTTTTGCCTCGTTTTGCTAACTGCTATAAAAGGAATAAGGGGGTGAAAAGCACCTCGTGCAGACCCCTATATTTGAGATTTTTGCCTTCTTGACAGCTGAGGAGACGTTGAATGGAACATCATATTCCTCATTGTAAAAGTAGGATCGTAATTATAAAGCGAGCTGCATTCATTAGGCAGAGCTGCTTTAAACGGGAGAGTCTCTTCATCTCATCTTAATCATTATATTACAAAGTAGGCATTTCTGTCTGCCTAGTGGCATGTCTTGCAAAAGAACGAGAGAGTTTTTGAAGGCAAAAAGAAGAAGGGGGCCAATTATCAGCTGCTGCTTCCCTGCCACCTGCCAGCGCTTTCCTTTTAATTAATGATCTGATGGCACTGGTCAATATAATAAGAAATGCTTGTACAGTTGGGGTCAGAAAACTCAGGCTTTGATCTTCTTCAACTTTGTGAAACATTTATTTATTTTCTCTAAATTATTTCAGTTTTATTTTAATCTCTTCTATCCTGCTGAGGGCTGCGTGAATAAAAACCTATACTGTTTGTCATTTGCTTTGGCAGAGCAAAGACTGCTTACTTAGAATTCTATTTGTAAATTAAACTGCAAACCCAGTTTGTCATAAAAGACATCTGATCCTTTTGAAATGACGAAAGCTGTCTTTTGTCTGTAAAGGATGATAAATTAAGTGCCAGTTCTTTCTGGACTTTGATCTTGCAGAGGGTGCCCCCCCTGCTTTTTCTTTTAATTTTTTTTTAAAATTTTTTTTTAATGCCTATAGGGGAACATATTCTGTATATCATTTTAAATAGTCACAAAATTCACTTATCTTGTTTTTGCCCAAGAGAGCGCTAAAAGAATATAATTGTGAAACCACTGTTTTCATTATTCAATTAAAGATCCACAAGCTATCACAATTAGTTGTCAAGACAAAGAATTTTATATCAAAATATGAAATCAAAGAGTTAACATTTTTCTGAAATTGTAAATCATAAAATCTCCTGTCGTAATCCATGTAAGATGCTATAGTGACATACTGTGTGTTTTGTAATAACAAAATCTGGTTGGTAATTTGTATCTATTTAGTACAATACAAGTCAATCTCTTGATGATATTCATGACAGTGCCCTTTGATTTTAATGATGTTAAAATCTAGACTTTTTATAGATCATCTCATTGGTCTTTGGACTCAGTATCAACTATAATTTAGAAATGTAAAAGACTATAAAATTATTGTGATGTTCTGTGGTTTACATTAAAGTGTGTTATTACATTGGTATGTTTTCTGATTTACATATGCATGGATACATGCACAAACATATATAAAATACCTTTGACTGTAATCTATCATTAAAAGCACAACAAGTTAAAAAAGAGTCATTTCATGGTAAGTACCTTTAACTGGACTTCCATTGACTAAATAGAATTGATGTTACAATGTCATGAAGGTCTGTATGCCAAATAATAGCTGGATGTGGAGTTGAGAATTGAACATCACATTCCAGGAGATACTGGAGTTACTGCTGGAGGTCCTTCAAACAGCCAGGATGGATCTTTGTGCCATAAGAGACACTTGGCATGTGGTTTACAGGTGCATATCAAAATGATCCCTAAATAAGCAGGCTGGCATGAAGGGAATAGGGGTACAGATCTTCCTCCTTCTAGAAGTGTATTTTGTCCCAGAATATATGCATGTTATTACTACAAATCTTAATGTAGTTTAGCCATGTGTACAGACTACAAACTAGACTTAGAATATTTTTCCATATAGAACAAAAAAGAACAGCTGTGTTCTATGCAAAATGTACTTGCAGAACTTGGGGATTTTATACTGAAGCTTTTAATTTGAGTAATCCCATCTCTTACTTCACTTCAATCTGTAAGGCACTTTAATTAAACATTTTGGTGGAATGCATATACCATTGTAGTTGGAAAACCTGGAAACAAAAGGCACAGGACTGTGTTTGGTTCATAAGGTGACAAAATGCTTGTCCTCCTTGTGCATTCATGGGGGGCAGTGCAGCTGCTGACATCTTGGGGAAAAATAGAAAAGACAGGAGTCGAAGAGTCAAAATGGTAAGTCAGGCTTAAAACATTAAAGGGAATGTCAAAGATACATGTGTGAAGCATTTTAACTTATATAGAGAAACCTCATAAGCATACATACAAAAGTTGTAAAATTTCTGATGAAAAAATATAATGAGTACCTCTGAAAGGCATTAAAACAGAATGAAGAACTGAAAATATAAAAGAATTTGTAGTCCTACTGTCCCTTGCAAAAATTGATTCCAGGTTGGTTAACAGCCTAACAAAAGAAATGCAGTATTTTCCAAGTTTTCTAAAAGTGTTTCTTGTGTCCAGAGGGAACAGAATAATTACTTTCTTGATCAATAAGCCTGATGATGTCCTCACAGCATCGGTATTTAATGGTTTACCCATGCATATATGCTCTGATCGTGAGGTTTTTTTCATGATAAATTTAAGATTGAAAGAAACATTCTATGGCATTGTCTAATAAACTGTATAATAAATTAACTGAGATTTAAAGGCATTTTTAAATCATTCACTTAAGCATTTAAATTATAGTTACAGGCTAGATGACTTTCCATGCATGTGAACTCTATTATTCTGTCAGACTGACCAGTGGTCTTGACTGTTCAAAGGTCAGTGGTCACAGTTGTCCTGAATTACCAGTCCTTTTTTCATCAGGACCCTCTGCTGCGTTGCATGCTGTAATCTTCTTAATGGCTTCATTCCAATATTCACACATAATATTTTAGATTTATTGACTGTTAGAAATACTACCATGCCAGTAGCAGTTCCGCTACTCCTAAGGTATTTAAAATTGGAAGAATAAATCAGGGCAGGACTTTCAGGCATCCTTTGTTTTCTTGGAAGGGGGAAAGCCCCTCTTTTTTCACTCTTCTGACAAGAAAGCTTGTTTTTAAATTTCATCATTTCACTGTGAATTTGTCTATTATTTTTTAATTAAAAAAAAAAAAAAGGATCTACTTCTCTGGGAGTAAATTTCCTAATATAATAATACTGACATCTCCACTTTAATAATATAAGGCATTAGAAGAACATTCATGACCACAGATTGAAATTTATAAATTTTGGGTCCAACCCTGCAGTACCTGCTTGCACTTAGCTCTGACATAAAGACTTCTCCTTTGCTCAGATGTGAACACTTTCTCAAACAGCTTACAGAATTGACAGCATCACTTTCAGCAACCAAGTTTTAATGACTTGAAATCATCAACTCTGCAGAACTTTTATAAATACGATCTTCAGAAAACAACAGACTTTATAGTCCTTTAGCTTCTTCTGTGGTTGTTAAATATTGTCAACTGCAAAAGCTACAGAGCTGTTGAAAGATGTGTAGTGTTTGTACTGCCTGGTACCTACACACTGTGATTTAATACAGAATCTCAACTGGGGTTTAGAGCTTTAGTTTTGAGATTCCTGAAGTCAGAGGGTTTTAACACCATAAATTTGGCATATGAACATTACTGTTCTAAAAGTAGCATTTGAGAAGTAGGCTGTAATTCATGTAGCAAATTGGTTCCTTTATGCAGTGATAACTGGGATTGCAAATTACTTCTTAAAATAGGATGATCAACGGTATTGTAAAGAAATTAAGGTCGATGTATAACAGTGCAATTAAAAAGATTTTTTGCAAAATATAAGTAACATAATTTATAATGTTTTTCCATCAGAAAATAGCCAAAAATATTACTAATATATTTTAGAAACTCAGAGTGGTGAGCAGTACTTGCAGTGTTATGAGGCAACTGTTTATTGTGAGCAAGTTCTTAGAGCTGAGATTCTGTTAAACCTTGATCTACTTCTTGAAACAAGAATATGAGATTGAGAAGTACAACCGGTTTTTAAAACATTTGTGTTTAAGTAGTTGCTTTTGGCTAAATGTCTAAAAATGTGATTAAATGCTGGAGGTCTCACTGAGATGCCTAAAGGCTCTGTGTGTAGATAATAGTCAAATATGTAAGAAGCCCTTTACTAGAAACAGTGGTTTAAATATCAGACTCCAGTTTGTTTTGAGATTTTTGTTTTGTTCCTTTTCTCTGTGATCTCCTCTT
>VWYP01023723.1:18175-41086 GCA_013400435.1 Pycnonotus jocosus | reverse complement strand
CCTGGCAGGTGACACCTTGGGGCTCTCTGGGACACACTGCCTCAGACCAAACCCTCTCAGCCC
This sequence comes from Pycnonotus jocosus, assembly GCA_013400435.1. Taxonomy (NCBI): domain Eukaryota; kingdom Metazoa; phylum Chordata; class Aves; order Passeriformes; family Pycnonotidae; genus Pycnonotus; species Pycnonotus jocosus. The sequence continues at coordinate 41,023 of VWYP01023723.1, read as the reverse complement.
AGGCTTCCAAAAACTGCAGCTCAGATTTACTCTGCCTGTGCTGACTGTACTTTCTTCCTATAAATTTCTTTGTTGTTGACTGCAGAATTTGCTGCCTGCTGCAAATGAACCCTGGGGAAAGAAGCAGCTTTTTTCCATACGCACAGCTTTGACTAATGCCACCTTGGGAGCCAAATTCTAACTTGTCACCACCCTGCCTTGCTGGTGCAGGTGCTCAGCAGACAGACACATGATGCCTCTTACAGAGGATTAAAATGCCTATCTCTGGGAGACAAAAAGGGAATACTTTAATGTTTAATATTAAATCATTCTCCTAACTGGAGCAAAGCTATAAAAACAACAATAATAACAGACTCCTAGAGGAGCTGAGATTCAGTCTTTATCTGACAGCGGAGAATATGCAATTATAAAGCTATCAAAGCCTTAAAAATATAAATATCATTAAGAATAAAGATATGCAGAGAACAATAGTGATGTAACCACTTCATATATTTAAGATAGCTGTGTAGCATTCTAATATCATAGAATCACAGAACAATATGAAAGAAAACACTCTGCCATAGTACAAATGTGATCTCACAACTTGCAGTTTGCATGCAAGAGCATGCAGAATCTCAGATGTTTCACCTCTGTTGTGTTGCTTTCTCCAGTCAACATCCACCCAGGAAGAGACATCACCAAGATTCAGACAGAATTTTAACACCCACATCTGCAACAGGGGCTCAGACTCGAGGGCTGAGAAAAGGAGCTTTTGCAAGGCTGATGTAAGGAGGTGAAGCCAGAAATCCTCTCTCCCAGCAGGCTGATGTGCTATTAATAAGTCACGAGGTAAAGCATATTAGGAGGTGGAAAATGCTGCTGTGGAAATTGTAAAGGCAGTTCCATGTGGGCAATGCACCCATCTAAAGGAGTTCAGTTGCATCAGTCCTAGGAGCAGCAGGACGGGAGAGGGCCAGCAGAAATTAGAGAATGTTGCTTTATCTATTGGGGGGTGTCGCCTTCTCTTTCCTCAGTTCTCCATCCCTTAAAGAATTCTCTGGTAATTCCCATCAGGTACAGCCTTTCTTCAGTTTCAATCCATGTTCTCTAGAGTTCTGTGACACTGAATCAAGTCACTTTTCTTTATTCTTCCCACAACTGTGTATCCTGCACTGCAATGCAGTAAAGTCTCCATCTCCTGCTTTGCAAGATTTCCAGATCTCTAATGACTGAGCCTTTGTTTTCAGTGCCATTTCCAGGGCCCTGTCCCTTCAGGATTAAATCTGGGAGTTTCTTTCCGTATCAATTATTGTATTTTTCTCCTCTAACTTAACAGAGCTATTGATACTTGCTATTTTGCATTAAATAGTAACCTTTTCACAATTTTTTCTTCCTTTTTTTTTTTTTTTTTTTTTTTTTTTTTTTTTTTTATTTTTTTTGTTTTTTTTTTCNTTTTTTTTTTTTTTTTTGTTATTTTTAACATTTTCAGCATCTTCTTCTCATCTGCTAGGTTCTGGCAGTATCCCATGCCTTAGCAAATATTCTTGATAACAAAAAAAAAAAAAAAAAAGAAAAAATGGTGTCTTTTTCCCTTTTTCCATCACTTTTATACTCTCTTTGCTCATCACATCTTCACTATTGAAGTTCTAATATTTTTTTTTTTTTCTTTTCCAACATAGTTATAACTAGCTTCTAATTTTCTTTTGGTGCTCCTGGGGGTTTTTATTTTCTACTAAATTGTGCCACACACACTTTTTAGAACTTTAAAAAAGGTTACTCTAAAGTTTTTCTCTACATTCTGTGCGGTGGAGTTGCAACATATATATGTAAAAATAATAATTTTCTTTTTGGCTGCTATAATCTCACTTAATTGTACCTAACATTTAGGCTTTCCAGATTTTTTTCCCAGAACTTCAGGCCTTATACATTTGGCTTTTACCATGCAAAACAGATGAATTTTCTTCTCCTTCCAATGGATTTGAGTATATTTTAAATCATCAGCTATGGTTTGGTGTCTATCTCATGGGTTTAGGGTTATAAAACTTTGAGAGGGTAGAATTTTAGTGAATCCCAAAGAAAATCCATGACCAAGAAGTGGTAAAAAGCTCCTCCTTCATTATCCATATCAGCTGATGTGATGGGCTCAATTTTATGATTTTTCAGGGTTTTTTCCCTTCCAGACTCATAAGGCATCTCACAGTACCTGTTCTTTGTGTATGAAGTAGGTTTATAGCCTCCATCAGCTTTTTTAAAACCAAAATTTAATATCATGATTGCAACCTTGTATTTCTCTAATTATTTGAAGCTATCTGGAAGCACTCCTTGGTTTGTTTTAATAGCTACCTTGGTACACAATACTGAATATATCAACAGTAACACACTTCCTGGGGTTTGCAAATACAGTTAAATAACATTTTTATTGACCAAAACCAGAGGGAAATGACTCAGCCTTCCCTATGAGAGCAGTTGGTAGCAGCTGAATGGGTGGTATGAGAGTCTGACATATTCAAAATTTTCAGTGATTCTCAGAAAGAAGAAGATAAAAATTTTGATGGAAGAAAATACAGTGGAGAGAGAAAAAGAATCCTGATGACTCCATGGCAAAGGCTTATATTTTTATATTTGTAGGACAGACTACCCAGTCCACCTGCCCTTCACTCTTCAAACAATAATTTTTAAGGAAAATGCTGGTTCAAAATGGTACCAAATGCACTTTTTCAGCAAAATTCCAAGTGACAAGGTTTCAGAAGGGCAACAGCAAGCTGTCAGTAAAAGGATAGGACAATTAGGTGGAAATGCTGCTTCATGTCAGCTTCTGGTACAACTAATGACATTTTGCACTTAAAAAAGATGCAGCTGAATTCTGAGTGACACTGACTGTGGATACAAGCTGGCATCATTCCACAGGCTGCAGAGAGCTGCAGCACCTAAACCTAGCAGGCAAGGAGGCAACTGGTCATAAATTGGGATCCATGGGATTTTTTTTCATTTCTTATGTAACCTGTTCTGCTGCTTGGACTAACATTTAGTCAAGCTCTGTATGATGGCAGAAGCAGAAATTCGGTTCGGCTCTCACTGACCCTCAGATTCAGGGCTCTGACCAGGCTTATAGTTAAAGTGCTTACAAGTGAGTTGTGATTTTCCTAAAAAGAGTGTTAAGTATAAAAAGATAAGCAATAGTTGGCTCTAAAATTGCTGTCTAGAAATCTGTCACTTAAATCCCAGAAACCTGAACTTCAGGGAGATCTTGCTGTTTGACATTGAAGCTTTTTAGTCACCTCTGGATAAGGTCCCAAATTACATCACTTTTGACAAGCCTGACACCTAAATTCAGTTGAGATCCAGTCTAGATGCTACTCCATATATTTTCTTTCCCCAGGAGTTATTCTTTTAACTTGCCCATGATTCCCAGACTGGAAACTGCTTCTAACCAATGTCTTTTTCCTTGAAAACTTGGCTGCTGTTGTCCAAGCCAGGAGCTTCATTTTTTAGCATAGCTTAGTTTAATTATGAGCCTATTTAGCCTAAGTGTGATCCCTGGCTGGAGGGCTGGCGAGTTCCTTCTCGCAGTTAAAGTACTCATTTATAAGTAAGTCTGTACTTACCTTCCTCCTCTATAGAAAATAGAACTGAATTTTATATTCTACAGGAATTGCATTCAAAAACAGAAAGGAGAAACAGGCCTTGGAGCAGGGACCAAATGTAATGAGCACCTTGAACACTGAACTGCCGAGTTATCCATCCTTTCTGACCTTGTGAGGTTTGAGCTTTTTTCCTGCACAAAGGTACTGCTCTGAGAGAACAGCAACATTCCCCACCTCCTGAGTAGCCTTGTTTCTTGCAAGCCTTGTGTTTTGGGCACTCATCTGGAAGATAAAAGGTTAGGTTTGAAGTTCACACAAGAGGGAATTGAATCCGTGCTTGCCTTTTACAGGGCAAGCATTCTTACCACTTGGCTATTGTGCGGGAAAGAAAGACTCGGTGTCTCCTTCTTCAGCGGCGCTCTGAAAGGGAAACAGGAGCGCTGCTCAAAGGGACTGTGCTCCTGCTTTCAGCAAGGGCTGCTTGCTGAGGAGCTCAGCTTCTCAGAGACCACTCAGACACACACTAGATTAATATTTAGTCATTCAACTTGCTGTTGGGCAGCTGGGATTTAAGGAATCCTGTTCAGCCTGTGGGCTACTTCAGTCCCCATATGAGTTATCCATCCCTCAGGCTGCAGAGGGGCTCATGGGGAAGCAGGAGCCCTCTTCCCTCAGCCAAGCATTCCACTCCATGGACCAGGAGCTTGGGAAAGAGCCACTGCAGCACCAAACCCTCAAACGCCACCCTGGCACTCTTTAGGAGATCACAGTTCACGACTGGGACTTCCTGCATTTTCCTGGTTCATTCGTTCATTTGGGGTTTTTATTTGGTGTTTTGGGTTTTATAGTCCTTGCAAGATGATTGTACATTTATTTCTCTGTCTAAAATAATACAATTTAGGTTTACAAAAGGGAAGGTATCTTCATCTTTGTATGAGATCCACAAAATTTTGGACAAAACTCCTCACTACGTCCAGAGATGTAGGAAATGGTAGAGGCACCTGTGAGACAGAACCAAGAGTTATTTTTCTAAAATATCACATGGTATGTTTATTAAAAAGCATCTCCACCTCATGAATATTCCAGGAAGCTTTGACCCTTTCAAAATTTCCTTTAGTGATGAAAAAGCCTCATTTTTGCAGGCTACTTTTTTTGATACATGCAACACTTAAATGACAGCTAGAAAAGCATAGCAACACCTACAGCACTAACTACTGATGGCACTGATGACAGAAATAGGCAAATACCTGACTTATTCATTTATTTTTCAACTTTTCTATTCTAAGGTATCCAAACATATTCAAATATTCTCACCACTTCTGAAATAGCACATAGGCATAATGTGAAGTAATGACTACTGCCTAAAGAGCTGGAAAATATTCCTGGTACTTCTTTTAACTGCAGGAAAAGTTCAGATTAGGCTGTTAGATTGAAAAAGATCTTATTTGGACAACCAGGCAGAGTTGTCAGTTAAAATAAATGTTTGGACTAAATGGAGAAATTTCCTAGGTTATTGTGGCCTGAAGGAGACACACTGCATTTGTGAATGGCTGAGATCCATGGTCCCACACAAAGGAGGAAAAATGCTTACTCAGTTTCCCTAAAATCTGCCAATAGAAATACAAATATATGGGAAAGATGGAACTTAGCTTTTGCTTTAAATCTTCCCCCCCTAAAAAAAAGAAAAAAAAAAGAGAAAGTCTTCCTTGCAATGAGGATAACAATGTGCAAAGATACCTGAACACTCAGCTCAGACACTTGGTACTTTCTACAAAATCCTGGCCAGGCTTTGCAATCAGACTTTTGATGCTTTTTGATACATAAGCATCAGTTCCAAAAGAACACGAGAAAAGCAAAAGCTTTATGTGCTGTTCTGGAATCCAGCAAAAAAAATGCATAGCCTTAGGCATTGTATTGAAATGAGCCTTCCAAGATCCTCATGAATGTTAGCTCAGACAGAGTTTATCTACCAGGGGGAAACCAGAGATTCAGCTTCACTGCCAACTTTCTTAATAAACATGAGCCACTGGCACTGTCCAAAATAGAGCAGATAAGCAGAAGTTGCACATCCCACTCATTACTATGCCATATTAAAGCTTAGCACAGTTGAGGGAACAACATTTCAGAAGTTATTTACAGTGATGTGAACAATTTAGTTTATAAACAAATGAGCAGTAAATGTCCTTATCCAGGAGAATAAAAAATGTTAGTTTTTACAAAAAAGTCAAACCAGATTTTTTTCAAGCACTGATTACCAAGGGAATGTTAGTGCTTTGGGTATGTTTGGCAGGTTATTTATTTGTTTCTATTTCAACTAGCTAGTGCTCTGTGTGCATGTTAGAGAAAGGCTGATGCTTTTAGACAACACAGTGTCTGACCAGCGTTCCATCTGATGTGGGGAAAAAAGCACTTGGATGCAGTAGAAGTACTAAAATTTAGCTGGGTTTTACCCTTTTCACAGCACCAATCCACATCATTTTCAGCTTGTGGCAGCAAAATGGTAGCAGGGTTAATTGCAATCCTTTCCTAGTGCAGCACTCCTTGCTTTAGACACTCTGAACTTAGAGTACTGATCTCTGAGAGACACTCAGAGCCTGAAGGTCCTGTTGTGTTCCCTGCCAAGGTGTCAGGACAGGCTGGGCACTGAAACCTCATCAATCCTAGTGGAGATGTGCAGGCAAATTCCCCAGAGGGACCCACGTGCTCCCCACTCGCTCCAGCTGGAGAAGGGCCCCACTGCCAGGTGCCCTGGAAGGAGGAATCGTTTTTTTCTTGGTGACTACAACAAAATCCAAGGCTTTGGCATCATTTGCCTTTTAACTGCCAGGTGTCTGTGAAATGCCTGTATAACTTGTGAGCCTTGTCTTCAGGCCTGTTATACCCCAAAAATCACCTTACACAGAATCACTGTGGTTGGAAAAGACCTCCAAGGTTCTCAAATCCGACCTCTGACCAAACATCACCATTCCCTCTGCAGCCTAAGCCAAAGGAGAGCCAGGGCTGAGCCTGCAGAGGGTAAGGATCCCTACTGATCCACGGCCTGTGCTCCCAGAATTCGGAGGAATTTGGGAAGAGCCAGGCATTTCAAACCTCCCTTTATAGCTTTGATTAGCATGATTGTCTGCACAGATATGCTAATGGTAGTTTTCCTCAGTCAGATCCAGAAATGAGGTTTAACAAATATCAACATTTTAAAGAAAACTGTTATATGGGCTCAGTATTTGCTCCTCACCCAACCAATGACACATCCTGCCATGCCTGCAGTTTCCTCTACAGTTTATTGAAGTGTACAGGTGTGTATTTTCAAATAGATTATTTCCAGGAAAGCAGCACCTCTTTGATTTGTACCTTTTTACACATCAAAATAAACCAGCAGTGTTTCATTTTGTGCCCAGCAAGCTGCAAGGGTGGAGTTTCAGGAGGCAGTTATTTAGGAGACCTGAAATATCTTGAAGAAATGGTAAGCAAATTATATATTTTGGCAATAAACGTGTTTTGGTTACTTGATGAAAGTCCTGAAAATAGTAACAGCAACAATATTTTTCTGATATTTTCTCCTGCAGAGTCTCTTAATTTTTCATGGAAAATATATTTGAATTCTTTAAAGTCATTGAGCTATTTATTTTTCTTAGAGGGGACTCTAACATGGATCCTCTGATCACTGCTAATTCTGCTTCTTTTTTTCCTAAATAAGAAAACAAATGACTAAAAGAAATGAGACAAATCTGAAAATTTGTGAAAATTCAATAGGCTTTACTTTTTTTTCCTATTTCTTACCTTCTCTGGATATCTTTTTCATCTACCCACTAATCTAACTTTCTTTACATTTTGTTTTTACTTAAATAAACATTAAGCATACTTGCCTACAGTAAGCTCTCTTGTTTTATTCTCTTTGCTCTCCTTTCCTGTACAATAAGTCCATTAATTTTTAATACTTTATTTTCTGAGTTTTCTCTTTTGTTATTTGATTCTTAATGAATTCTCTCTTAAGCTTACAATATCAATGCTTATTTATTATGGATGCATTGTACAGAAACATTTTTACTGTGATTTGATTTTTCATCAGAAGACCTTGAAGTTCACTTTATATAGAAGTAATGACAAAAAAAAAATCTTTGGGAAATAATCCAGTCAAAATAAATATAGATAATTCAGGAGAGTGGAAAGAAACCCAAACCAAAAACAAGGAACAACAATGACAGTAAACAGGGGAAATATTTTTGGAAATTAAAAAAATCCATTGTTAAAGACAACCTACATTAAACCTGGCATTCTTATGTAATTTTGTTTTGGGATTTTTGTTTGTTTGTTTAGGGTTTTTCTGTTTGTTGAGGGCTTTTGAGTTTTGGGGTTTGGGGTTTTTTGGGGTTTTTTTTGGGTTTTTGTGGGTTTTTTTCTTTTGTTTGTTTTCTTTGGGGTTTTTGTTGTTGTTTTGTGGGGGGGGGTTATTTGGTTTTTTGTTTGGTTTGTGGGGTTTTTTTGTTGTTGGATTTCAAGATAAGCTGCTTAAATTTTTTTAAGCCAAAAATTTTCAGGAAAAATCAAAGGAAATTAATTTTCTACATTGATATTTACATCAGGGAAAGAGAAAAGGTGTCTTGGTCAGTGAGACTACAGAGCATCACTCTTGTAACCGTTCAGCATATACTCAGATAGGAATGTAATTAATGAGGGCTATAATGAGGAACAGGGCTCCAGGCAGCTCAGCAAACACTGATCAGAGAGCTGGTACTGAGACACAGATGAGTAAAAAAGGCTGGAGTGCTCCTTTGGTGCCTGGGCTCCCTAATCCCCTTTACCCATGGTTTCTGGCTCTGTGTGCTCAAGTGGGGATGAAGGAAGATGCAGCCAGGTACTTTGATCCAAAGACTAGATTTTGGAAAATTTTTGTGTCGATATACTTGGAAAGCACTATCATTATCGTAAAATCCTCAATGTGAAATACAGCCTGGTTGCAGATGCTGCCTGGTAGAAAATGTTTCTTAAATAAATATTTACTCCTGTTTTTTTAATGACAGTGCTTTGACAACAATTCAAATCCAGGCAGTGTAGGTCTGATTTTAGGTGATCTTGGACAAGTTACTTAGCTGTTCTTAGCTTTTGTGCTTCCCCAGCTGAGTGGGGGATTGTCAGGATGAATTAATTTACTAGGATCATTCAAAGGAGGCCCTATAGCTGGATTTTAGGCAGATTCACAGGCCAGAGTAGTTTTCAGAAGAGTAGCAATAATGTTCAGTGATGTCAGCAGTGTTTCGTGGTATAACTGAACCAGGAAATAAACAAAAAAATAATAAAGAAAGAGCTGGGAAACACTTGAAGAAGCTTAAAGTTTTAAAAACTTACCTGCTTATTTATACCAGTTCTTCCAGAACTCTGGGGTGTAACTTGAAAACTTCATGCAAGTTTTCTGAATTATGGGGCAGAACAAACCCATGCTGTAAGCAATTAATAGGATGTATTTTTTTAGACTTTTGCCAGGGCCAGCATTTTTTTTTTCAGTATTGGTATGGAATAGGTGCTTTGTTTCATAAAACAGTATTGGGTATTTCAGAGATGCTCTGATGGAAACAAAACTTCTACTTCTTTCTTACCAGAAATCAGGAAAACATTGATGTTTTCATTTGGTGAATCTGTTCTATTAACTGGAATGGATTCATGTCCTCCTGAGTATCATTCTGAGTTCTGGATGCAAACGGATGCAGAAAGCTCAGGAGAGAGCTCAGCTGGAAGAGCTCCATCCCTTTTGAAGCTCCAGCCAGAAACGCTCCCTGGGTCCCACCTTGCCCAGAGCACACAGCCAGCTCTGTCACACGAGAGCACAGCTGTGCCCTTCTCTCCACTGGCCTGCCTCTGGAGTTTCTGTTTGCAGCACAATTCCACAAGAGGAGAATCCCACTTGGGTTTGAGTATGACAGCCCAGCTAAGCACCAGGCAATAACTGGTGAGGGTAATATTACCAGTGAGGCAGGAGGTAGCTGTGCATCCTCTGAGTCTTATTTATAGCACACCACTTGTGTTCTTTGCACTCACTCTGAAGAGTCAGGAGAAAAATTGGGGTATTTATATAAACCTGCCCCAAAGGAAGAATATTTGAAGAGACTGTTCCATCCTTCTTTCACTTCTCCTTAACTTCTGGGAGTTAATTGTAACCAAAGCAGTCCAGATATGAGAGAGACAGGAATCTGGACAGAGTTAATAAACCTCTTCCTTTAAACCTGGGTTTCTCTTGCATATTAGGTTTTGTCATCGCCTAAAAAAGCCTCTCAAACTTGTGATAAATTGCATATTGGGACAGATACTTCTGTGTAAATACATCTGACTGTTCTGTGTGCATGAGTGTGATTTTTCATGCTTAATGTGGGTTTTTTCTCATAAAGGAGAAAGATAATCCTAGAAATTTAAGAATTGGTTTAAAACTCGAGTGAGATGAGCACTAACCTCAGCCAGGCTAAAATTTTCCATGTAGCTGGAAGTCACATCAGGCCATGTGACTTGCAGCCCCAGCTTCAGCCTGGCCAGCCTGTTCCTGTTCTTACTCCCCTGTGCCTTCACAGGAGGTGTTTCAGCTGAAAATATCCAGCTGCCTTTGCAAACTCTTTGTGCCAATTCGTGCTTTCAGTAGGAGCCTTCCTGAGCCATAACTTTTCATTCCTACCTACACACACCTACTCCCACTGCAGATTTTTACCATCAGAGAGTCAATGCAGTAAGAAATTATCAAAACCTTTCTTCATGCCTTGTAAGCACCAATAAAGACATGCTCCTTTCAGAATCTTCTTTTCATTAATGCCAGAGAGAGTGGACTTTAATGCCTGTACAGCTGACGTTTTATACAATCTACATTCTATTGCTGGAAAGATTTCTTACCTCTTGGGTAAACATTATCAGGAATATACCATTTTTTTTCCTCCAGACAAGGTCATGGATGAGAAATGAACAGAAATGCTGTCGGGCCCCCAATCCATGTAACAGTTTTGACTAGTTGTTTTCTAACATGCTGCTTTGCCACACAACAAGACAACTCCTTTGCCAAATAGGAGAGAGTGTAACAGTTGTTACCTTTCAACAACTCTTCATTTCTGATCAAAAGATAAGGAGGTAATTTTTTGAAATCTGTTCATCCAAAGAAGCTTAGCTGCTAATAGTTCCCAGAATCCTTTCGCTGTGTGTGCCATGTTCAGTCTTTGCAATGATCAAAAGTGAGGGAACTCTGCTGATCAAAACTAAAGGAACACATTATTCTGACACTTCAAGATAAACTTTGCTTTCCGTGCTGATGAGGATTCAGAAATTGTACATCACCCTACAACAATTCAGTAAGTCTGCTAAAGAATGCAAATCTTCCACCTTGTAAAATATCCACGGGGAGAGAGGACTTGGCGTTCTTCAGGAGGAGAAAGGGAATTCAAGTGCTGTAAATTATGTATAGCCAGGCAGTATGTAAGAATAATATTTAATGTTTTCACGTAATGTGAAAAAAAAATAGAAATGTGAACCTTGCCTCTGGTAAACAGTAGCTCTTCACAAAATAAATCTCCTTATCACAGGCAGAGTTCATGTTTGCCTTTTAATTTTTGCTAGGGAGTGAGGTAGATTGAGATAATCACTGAAGAATGACTCCATGTTTGCAGAAAGGAGGATTTTTCCTCAGCTACTTCAAGAAGAGCAGTAGGTCTGTGCCTGCTGTAGTTGGAATTTGTTCAGTGTCACATAAGCCAAAGACATCCTCAATAACACCTCTGCTCATGTATCACTTTGCACTAAGATTTTTCTCCACTTACCCACAGAGCCCTACCACAAGTGCAGCTCTACACTTACATGGTTCTGTTCATACACAACATAGGGGATATTAAATTCATTTTTTTTAATTCCCACAAACCCACTGGAAATATTTGACAGAAAATGCCTGCATGAAAAAAGCCTGTGACATTCCAGGCATATGAGGAAACCAGCGCTGACCTTTCCCTTTGTATTGGTCGATGAAGGTGAAGAGCAGCTCCATTTATATCAGACCTCCTGCAGATACCAACTGTACATTATCCTATGGAGCTCCTGTGCTGAAAGACCAGCTCATTTGGGCAAATTTCTGAAGTTGTTCTGGCACCAGCAGATAATGGCTCAGTTCACCTTTGGGTTTATTTGTCTACCTTGGATGAGAGAATAAAGGTCCCTCACAACATGGAGATTACTATCATCACTTGGTGGTGAACCTTTAGCTTCTTAGCACTGGAGGAGTTTCTTCTCCTTTGTTCTGGTGCATGGGTGGATCTGACAGGGAACAGAAAGAGGTTTTCCTTTTTAGTATTTTTTTTTTCCTGGATCAGCGAGTACAACTGGCAATATGTTTACATCAGAGGTTTTTATTTCTGGGAAACCGTATGTGTGGGCTGACCAGAGCTGCTCATGGCATTACAGCCATTTCATACAGTCATTTCTGCAAAATATATATTAAAAAAATATAAAACCACTAGGCCCTCATCTATATGTTTGAATCATCTATCACTTACTTCATCATTGCAGTTCCTCTAAATTAAACTGTCCTCATTTCTGCTCTTTGGACTTGCTGCTGTGGATACTTTGCCAACATCCGGCAGAGCTATACTTTGGAGTGACTGCAGAGCTGTGCGTAATTTTGCTTCTAGTAGCTCAGCACTATCACGTTCTCTCCTGCCTCTTGTCCCTCTGCTCTTTCCAGTCTCATAATCACATTCTCTTGATTTTCAGCAGTGTGTGCCTGGAACAATCCTTCTGATCTCGTATGCAGGCACCCTCTCTCTTCCTTTGAATTCCTTGCTGAAACATTTCTTCAGACAATTATTTCTACCCTTTATTTATAATCAGTGATCTCTCCTGAACTGTTGCCTCTTGTCTTGTCTTGTTTTTATCTCATATCAGATTATAAGATCTTTGAGTAAGGGAATATGTCTTGCTATGTCTTTGTAAAATGCTTTATAAACTTGCAGTGACAGCCACGATAATTCCTGGTACATTTCCACTCAGATCAAGGAATTGCTGCTTACTGATTCTGGGCAGCACACGCTCCCACGGGCTAGTGAATTCAGGTTTATCAGGGCACTAGACTGTCCTGATAATTAAAATTTGCTATTGTGATGATCAGCAGTGGTGTGACTGTTCGTGGCATTAACTCTCTGACCCGAATCCGTCTGTCAGTGGCTCTGACGGTGCAGGGTGCGCAGCCTGCTCCAGCAGCAGGGCTGGGGAGCAGCACAGGAGCAAAGAGAGCAGCATACTGCCTCTGTGGCTGTTAGACTTGCCTGTTCTTTCCTTTTATCCCTGCCTTCTCATTGTGCTTGGAAAATAATTTCTGTCAGATGTTGAGAAAGGCGAGGCTTCCATCTCCAGCTCCGTGGCAAGGGAGCTGCATGGAAGCAAGCAGAACTTCCTTCTGAGGCAACATGTTCTTTACAAAGGTGCAGAGAGGCCAATTGTTCTCTGGGAATGAAAAGTTGAAGAGCTGTCCTGCCATCCAGTCTTAATGGCTGTATATGCTGCCTGTTTCATACTATTTATCAGAAATTCCAAGCTCATTTCTGTGCCTTGCCAGAGCACATTCAAGCCAGAGTTTCACTACAGTTCCAGGGAGGGAGGCTAATAAATTACAATAAAACATTATATTGTACCTCCAAGTTGTCAGTGACCGAATGCTCAAATTGCAGTAACTAGCAAGTGATATTTTTCTTGGTGGAAAACAAAGGAATTTTTTCCCCCAGTATTGCAGTATGAGGTTTAGAGCAAATCATGGGATTCATTCAGTACTATAAATATAATCTGCTTGTAATATGTATTACAGTCCTCATTAAACTTTTAAGAATAGCTACAATATTTGCTGTGGAAACAGCCCTCTCCCCTCTAACCTTCATCTTATATCCAACAGAAGAAAGCTGAGCTGAATCTGTTCGTAAAATGAATACATCCCTTCCCTATCCCTCCCTTGTCACCATTCTTAGTTTGCTACTCACAAATAGAGCTGGGTCACTAATTCAGGAACTCTGCATGTACTACTGGCTTCCAGAAGGCTCTGCAAAATTTAATAGAGACAAGGGTACCTTCTTCATCACATTTGGCCCCATGGAAACTCATATCAAGTATTTCCTTGCAAGCCCATTAGCAGTGATTTGCAATAGTCCAATTTAGAGGTCACTTAAGCATGAAAACAGTGTACAAGAAAGTGTATAATGAAACAATATCAGTAATAGCATTTTTAAATGAACAATGTCAGTAATAGCATATTTTAAATGTTTCATTAAGTCTGAATTGTTATATTGTAGTACTGCTGTGAAATAGCTGCTATTTTCACTAAGATTCTTTTTATATCTGTACTACTGAGGCACAGAAACAAAAAGATGATAAAAGTCAAAATATTTTTATTAATCATGTATTTTAGAACATTTGTATACTGGATGACTCAGTTTATATGTTTTTATATAGTCAATAATCCTAGATTAGATCCAATTAATATAAATTCAGTGTGTTCTTTATGGAGGCAGTGTGAGGAGGAACATTTTGTAGTCTTGCATATTAAATTAAAACAATTAAAATACTTCTTTATTGCTTTCAGAAAACTATTATCCCAGCAACATAGACTGTCAATGTCTTGATTTAGAGGCATGAAACAAACAAAAATTTCCATCATAACCCATCAATTAATTTTGTTCTTTGTAACCAAAGCTGTCCAGTTCCCTGGGCTGTGCTTTCTGAAAACTCAGGAGAGGAACAGACCCATCCCTCTCCTTATGGCACACATTGTGGTGGGACAGAAGGGAATATTCATTTATTCATTTGGGATAGTTCTTCCCAAAACCATTACGTGGAAACCTTCAGTTCTTTCTAACTTTCCCTTAACTGAAGTGAGTTAGTGAGACAGCACTAGGACCAGAGTTGAACCCAAATATTCTTGGCCTAGGTGGCACTGCCTTGTTTACAACAATACCCAAGTTAGCAGTACATTAGCTGGATTTAACTGTTGAACAGCATAAACTCATTGCACCAACACAGTATGGCCATGGAAGCTCCTGCCAGCTGAGATCTGGTCTTTCATTCTGCAATGAAACTGTAGAATATTCAAGAGCACTGTGGTACTGAGACCTGGTTAAAAATTGTGGGGGTGGTTGTTTGGGGTTTTTTCCCCCTTTTCTGCAGCAAAGACCCAGTGCAATAACCCCCCTGAAAACTGATTTGGCATTTGGAAGCAGCAGCTTTGAATATGTGAGTCTCTGAAACATGGAATGATTTTGGCTGAAAACTGTTTCCAAGATATAAAACAACTCCAAAGCTCTGGATTACATATATTTCTATTATTATCTTATAAGCAATAAATCCAAGGTAGATGGGAAGACATGAACTCCCAGAACCAGCAGAGAGGTAGAACCTTGTCCTGGTTAACTGAACTGGCTGTGGACCCACAAGTATGTTTATAGGGCTCCTTACCATTTGAGATCCTGGCTGATGCCAGTGGGGGCTCAGGCAGTTCTGTCCTCATACCCTCACTCCCCAACTCAAGAGTTTTAGAAAGAGATCAGAAAACCTACATGAAGTAATGGAGATTTTGCTAATAAAAATACGTGTTGCTTTAGTGTCAGTTTACACTTCGCTGGCTCCAGATTCCACATTCTCAGATCAATTTTGCTTTCAGCCACCAGGACAGAGTAATCCCATAAGCACTGTCTCGACTGCAAGAGCTCTCTTGTCTTCTGATCATCTATTGCAGGCAATCAATCAGTTCAATCTGCTTGAATTGCTCTGATTTCACTTCTGTCTGGAGCTCTGCATTTGCTTCCCAAGGAAAGCATGGACATGCAATGCCAGGAGAGTTTGTGTGTGAGGCCAGAGTGTTCCTGCTCAGCTGGTTGTCTCACCAGTTTGAGCTTTGAGCTGTAGTTGGTCTCTGTTTCTTACATAGTCAACTAAGCTTTAAAATACTAGCATGGCTCCAGCAAGAAAAAGAAATCATTAAATCAGCTGATACCCATCAATATACATTTCAAGAGTCATTTCAGACTGCAAGATTCATCTTGTCCTTAAATCAATATTTGTGTGAAATATGACCTCTCTAGGGGCTCTAAATCAAATAGGAATATCACACACCCAGTGTCTTCAGCTTTTAAAGAATTAACTTCTATGATTATGTGGCCTAAATGTAAAGTTAAAAAATATTCTTGGGAATGTTTCTTGTGGTTTTTAGTGCACAAAACTGACTGGCATAGGAGAAAACAAGAAGCATGTAACAACATAGAATTTTGGAGCTGTTTCCTTCATTGGACATGCCTTTTATCGTGCATGTCTGACAACCAAGGTTAAAAAAAGCAATACTGAAACTGTAAAGCACCTCTCCTCTTATTCACACCTAATTATACTGTCTGCTCATTGTGCTCAGTATCTCAGAGGACCATGGATATTATTGGTGATTTATCATCACCCCATTGACAGTGCTGTGGCATTACTGCAGAAAAGAAGCCAAATTCAACCTTCAGGTTATACCTCTTGAAATTGTGTGCTGGTTAGAATCCATCTAATGGACCTGTTTATGACACAATAATTCCTTTCCATTTGGGCTGCATCTGCTCAACTTATCAAATAATTTTTGAGGACTTAGTGCTTTATGTGGTTTACTCCCCAGGACCACAGAACAGCACTGCCAGCTGAAGGTTACCATAGGGAGACACTAAAAAAATAGGATGTTTTTCTCTTCTGAGGGTGAAAGGAAATAATGCCAGTGACAGGCTGGAAGAGGATGGATATATTTGTAAACTGTGACAATAAAAGTTAACACTATAGCAGGAATAAATCAAGCATTCAAGCAGCAGCTCTGGCAAATACACACTCCAGCAGTACTGCACCAGAGGAGTGAGCTTTCATATGACAATATCCATGCCAAATTTAGAGGCTAAGGATGCTTTTGTTCCACCTGCCTGTACAAGACTAAAATATAATATTTATTGCTTATATTGAACTGCTTCTGCACATCTGCAGCAGGAAACTTCTCGATGCACTTTTGTAAATAATGGATTGTCTAAAGAGGCACAGCAGAGGTGGAAAGCGTGATATGAATATGTATCCTCAGAAATGGATAAATCACCTTAACGTTTTAAGGAAAGCTGGCACGAAATAAGTGCAAGCAACCTGTAGCTAAAACCTCTCTTTCTCTAGATTATCTGGGTTTTGTTTGGGTAAAGTTTGAAGACTGTGTACAATTTTCTAAGATTATCAGAGCACCTGGCTTAGCAGCTCCCAGAAATCCCAGGCATATTTCCACAGGCTGTTGCAGAAGAGTGTGAAAGTTCAGAAAGCAGGCTCCACGTTGTTGTGTGCATGCTTGTCTTGGGTTATGTAACCAAAAATATGTGTATTCTATTGCATCCGTTGAAAGCAGTTGGGGAGATGTTTTTCTTTATCTCTTGTAACTGCAGGGGGGAGGGTGGCAAGTGCCTTCTGTTAATGGGCCAGCTGTTAAAACCAGGAGGGGCAGTGTTCCTTATCTCTTCCACAACCCATCTTCCCTCCAGGGCGATATCTGCTGTTAATGGGCCATTAAGGCCCACCAATGACATGACACATTACATCATCCCATTGGGAAATGCTCCACCCAGTGTGGGGAAGCCAAATCGTTCCTACCTAGATGAAAACTGAGACTCAGGAACATCAGGTATCTGGGTTTTCCACTGGATTCCCATCTCCACCAGAACCATCTTGCCATTACTGGACCCTTTCTACAGGACCATCTCTACTCCAACAGAACCACGTCTGCCCCTCCAGGAGGGCTTACTTTGGACCAACAGGGTGTCAGGTTGTATTTCTGACTCTGTCAGGAATAGGATTTTTGTTTGTTTGTTGGCTTGCTTTTTTTGTACTACTACATTTGTATTCTTAATGTTCCTAGTAAAGAACTGTTCCCATTGTTTCTTTTATCTCTCAATGCCAGTTTTATCTACCAGCAGCCCCACTGCTTGTTTGTAAAGACAAGTTTGTCATTCCTCTCAGCCTGCTCCTGTCAGCAAAGCCCTCCACAGAAAGAGGCTTTCAGTGTCTAAGTGAGGTTAAAAGTTTTCCTTATAGGAGCTGGAGGCAGAGAAGTTAAGTCTGGGTTGAGGTCCCACATGCAAACATAATTTGTAACAGAATGGCAGGCTCATTCCCGAGGTCAGAATGGATTTAATTGTTTCCCCTCTTACAGCAGACCTTTCTCTTATCATTCTTATGGCTCCTGCTCTGCCATAGTTACAAAATCCTGTTTATTTCTTTCCTTTTCTTTGTCATCTGCCATGCTTTGATCTGCTTCCTCCTGAACTGAACGTGGGTGTCCTTTCTAATCAGACCTTGCAAAGCCTTGTGCAACTTGGCTGAGACTTCACACTCAAGGCCCTTCACCTCAAAATGTCTGATCAGAGTAAATAGCAAAGAGACAACACTTGCTAGATATGTATGTCCTGCCACTAATGATGGTGGGGAGCTGTTATATGGAGGGTCCTCTCTCTGATGCCCTTGATACATATATGGCAGGAGTCATTTTCACTGCCAGCTTATCTTTCCACTGTCAGACTTTCAGCTTTAATAGGCTCATTAATCTTCTGTGTCACTCACTTTCCATTCCTTCCCTGAAGCTGCTCAGCAAAAGTTCTGCTGCTGTGTTTTGCCAGTACCTCTCTGCTCTGACAAGGGGATGTAAATGCCACTGTCGAGGGGCTGCTGAACCAGAGAAAGGTTTAATTGGGTTCAATAAGCATCACAGTCTTTGGATGCTGATGAAGAGCAATAATTTGCCTCAGAGATGGACCCAGGGGAAAGCAGGTTCTGTTCTTCATCTGGATCAGGCCTTTTCTTGGCCTGGCTGCTTGGGCTATTTCTCCCTGAGCACCTTTCTTTTCCCTTGAGTTAGCTGCCTGCATTATTTAATCCCAGTTTGACTACATTCCTATAGGGTAGAGTCTGACTCCCTCAAGATTGATATTCATGGATTTCCACCGTTAATTTTCATCCCTGTCTTCGTATTTGACCTAATAAAAATATATTTACTGGTTCTCAGTTTTTGCATTTGTAATCAATCATACTCAATGTATTACTTAATCCCAAGTCTGGTATTACTGAATCAGTTTGTGGTGGAGCCACATGCTAATAGTCTTATATTAGAGCAGAAATCAAACTATCAGTGTTAGCATTTCTGCTTCAACATTTTGGGGAGGTTGTCTGGGGGATATTTTTACCCCCCTTTTTAAAAAATATTTTAATCTCATTTATCTTTTCTTACACCCTAGCTATTTACATTTCCATTGTTTGGGGTTTTTTTGGTTAATATTCTATTGCACCTTCATTTTTAATATTTTGTAAACACCTGATGAAGAATAAAAACCTTCTGAGCTTCATGGTCACCTTCACAATCCTCCTTCTAACCTTTCTTCCTAACTCTGAAGCACGAAGCTTCAAAATAAAGAGAATATTACTTTGAAAAAGATCCCACTAGAAATCACTGGTTAATTTTAAAGCATCAGGTCCTGCCCATTATTGCTTACATATACTGAAATCTGAATGAGGACTGAAGGTCCTTAAGTCAGGCCTTGCAGTATCCACATTTTAGTCACTGATCCCAGGCCTGGAGTAGAGGTTTCAATGCCTCAGCTCACAGGCATAACCTCACACAGGACACAGGATGACAGAAAGCTTTTGGTCCTTTCCAAAACAGCCACAACACACTTCAGAGACCCAGAGAAACCTGGATAATCCTGAGTACAGGGAGTTTATTAAAGGCTTTAGGGAGTTGCTTTAATTTAGGATGCAGAGCCCAGAAATTGCTTGTGAATACAGATACCTGTATCTCTTTCCTTCCCTGCATCCCTCATCCCTCTCCAGAGAGATAATGGCAGGAGGAGCCTTCCCACACACTCCCTGAGTTGGGAAAGCAGCCAGGTAAACACAGTGATTACCTGGGAGAGCTCTGCCAAGCTCCCAAGTGCCCAAACACTACTCAAGGTGGTGACACCCTGGAGAAGAGGATATCTGAACAGATAACACCTCAAAAGGCAGCAACTTAAGGACAAAGAAAATTAATATCACAGTTTTTAGAGCATTTCTTTAGAAGACAGAAATTAAATTTCTAGTTAAGGCTAAGCCTCATCTGAAGGAGTGAAGAGAACCAGAGCAGCCACAATCTGTCTAGCCCTGACATCTTTGTACCAAACAGAGGTCTAAGTCCTGCAAGTTCTGAGTTTAAGCTCTGATTACTGTAAGATCAGCAGGAAAAAAGACCTCAAAAGCCTGGCTTAGCTAACTGATCTGTTCTAACTAGAAAGCCAGTTTGTCAGCCTTTGGAAAACACCAACCTACTCCACTTGGCCTCAAGAGAAGTGCTGAATTCTGTGTTATCCCAGCTCATTCATCTTCCACAGGACTTTTAATTCATGGCTTCTAAAGGTGTCATTTGGTTCTGTCAAAAGCATCCTAAACTCCCTGCATTCTGAGTGGGTTGAAGTGTCTGCTGAAGCTGATGAGTTTTTGAAAATTTAAGCAATGCTCACTGTCTGTACATGCATTCAAATAAGTATTAGCAGTGTAAAACTGAAGTGTCAAACATTTCCAAGCAGTGAATGCTTCATTTCAGCCATAAATACATGTTGTCAGAGGTCATTAACTTTCCTATTGTAATAGATTAAGCAGTTTTCTCTATACTCTGGGAGCTGACAGCATCTTTGTAATCTCTCAGGGGTACAGAAATCCTCACAGGAAGATTTAGGGAACTACTGGAGCAGTAGGGTGGTCCACAGGCACTTCAATCTTCAGGCCAGGGGTTTCATACTTCATTTTTTAAAAAGTGCTTCACTACCATGAGATGGAAGAGCCATGGGCTGCTGTTTCTCAGTGTTCTCCAACTTTCAAACACTTAAACCCTCCCTTCCCATTCATCTTTCTTTTCATGACTGTTGACTGGTTTAAGAACTCCCAATTTTCCTAAAAGCTGAAAGATAAGTGACTCTGTGCAGTGCCTAGAATCATCTCACTGCGGATATGGGTTTGCTGAGGAAATGTGTGACAACAAGATCAGGGATAAGCAAGACCCCTGAACAAACACAAGAAATTTCAACAGATTTGTTAAGGAAAATAGAGTTACATACACAAGACACCCTGTTGATAATGGGTGTTTGTAATAAACATGAGTTATAATGGCCTTGGCTCCATACATGAGAAGGCAAATATAAAGGGAAAGATCATTAAAAAAAAAAAAAAAAAAGATAATTAAAACCAGACCAGTCAGATCCAGCTTCTTATCATCAGCTTTCAGTCTTCTCCCAAACCAGCACTAACTCAGAGATTCCTTGGGGAGAGCTGAGTGTTTAAAGTATTCAAGACAAATTCCCTCTTCTGATGCCTTCCACTGTGTTCAGAAAGAATTGGCACTCTAGAGATGTACAGTTCACTATTTTTCACTAGTGGGAGAGTATAGAGGCATGAGAAAAAGACACATTGACTATTCAATGGACAGTCAGCAAAGAAAAAAAGTGGCCAGGAGAATAAAAATCCAAATCAGGTTTTGTATCTTTGTTAGCCAGCTGGCAAAAGAGCAGCAGGAAGAATAAGATGAATATTACTAGAATGTGTTCTAATAAATATTCCTTTGATTTATTTTTTAATTCAAGCCAAGTCTTTTACAGCTGCATGAACTATTTTGTTTGACTGAGCTTGACATGGTCTGTGTGGTTAATGATGTATATTTTCATCAAAAGTGCCTCTTAATATGAGCTGTGATTGAAAGAATTGAGACAGCACCTCTTGTTTTCCCAAATTCTTAAGCAGGAGGGATGTGAGCATCCCCTAAACCACTCAAAATTCATTCCATATGTTTTACAAGCCATTTACAGTAGCCAATAAATACCTGTCATGGTGGGAATGTAACACTTGGCCAGCTTTTGATGCTTTACAACAAAGGGCCCTATACTTTATAAATACCCTCAGTGAGGGGTTGTAAGGCTGGCAACATCAGGTTGGAATAATTCACCATATTTAATTACGCTGGCAGTAGAAATTTGAGTTGAAAACAAGCTGGTGTCTTAACTTTGGCAGGACAAATTTAAAAGACCCAGCAGATGCTGGTGTCAGGGTAAATTTCTGGTAAATTTAAACCAGTCTTTAAAGTAGCTGGAGCTTGGTTTAGCACAACCCCTCTCTTCTTTTATTATCATTTGAATTCCAAATGAAATGGTAGTGAGGCAAGTGCCGTATCCATTTCCTCCCATTCTAAGATGGTAAATATTTACATTCCTGTTAAAGGCAGTGTGGGAAAAAATGAAATAATAATTTTTTAAAAAGTGGTATTCTTTCAACTGCCCATTCCTGCTAGGCTCCTCCCCTGAAAATGTAGAATTGTGGTGCTAATCAGATAATCTTGGGGAATAACTGGAGCAATGTGTCAGCCAGGAGAGGAAATAAAATGAGCAGCTGCAATTGGATTATGCATTCCTCTCATTAGCCAGATTCACATGCCTGATGAGCAGTGTGTGTGCAATGAAAGGAATGTCAATGCCGCATATAAAGCAGCAAATCAAGGCGTCTGCGGCTCAGACAGTGCCGGCCCCGGGCTGCAGGCACAGCCCCGGGCTGGGGGCTCAGGGGCTGCTGCTCCTGCCGGGACCCCTCTGTGCCCCGGCTCCTCCCGGCTGCTGCTGCTGCTGCGGGGAAGGGAATAGATGATCGCAGCTGACATCCCTCTTCATGCCTGGCCAGCTCCTCTGATCATTAGCAAGCAGTGGTGTGCAGCCAATTCTGTGCCCGTTCTCTGCCAATTCCTTCACAGGGGGAAGTCTCTGGGAAGAGGAGGCAGAATCTTGCGCTGCTGCTGGATCCCAGCTCGGGCAGGCATCAGCCAGTGGAGGAGAAACTCTGCTTGGCTGGAAAGAGAAACAATGTCTGGAGCAGCAGAGAGGAGAGGGCATGTCATTGCCGTGTGACTCGCTGCTCAGCTCTGCATAGAGTTACAAAGCTCTGCGAGGGGAGACAATGGTGTGATAGTGCTGTTCATGGGATGACTGGGGGAAAATCCTAATTTATCTCCCGAGATTATCGCCTGTGTGTCAGTGTGGGTGATCCAGACGGTTGAGGGGGATTTTATTCACTCTGCCTTCCCTTAGGGTGCAGCTGTGAGCTTGGATCTGTTGGTGCTTGACAGAGAGATATCATTACAACTTCCCATCACCGAGATCATCCTTGATGAGTATCCACTAGGACTGACTGAAAAGTCCTCCTGAGAAAAGCACCAGATCTCTTCCAACCTCAGGAGCAAAAA
>VWYP01023723.1:0-18164 GCA_013400435.1 Pycnonotus jocosus | reverse complement strand
TTCCCCAAAAAAAAAAAAAAAAAAAAAAAAAAAAAAAAAAAAAAAAAAAAAAAAAAAAAAAAAAAAAAAAAAAAAAAACAAGAAAAAAAAAAGTACAACAATCCTAAGCATCAATTATTGCCAAGGAATAAAATCTCTCTGATTTGCTTTATTAGTTTAATGTAGAGAAAGACAACAATTAAGGCAGGTTTCTGCAATGGTAAAGAGCAATTTCTAGCACTATTTCCAGCTATCTAAATACATTGAATACAGAATTAATACACCTAAATACAGAAAATAAATACCTCTTTCCCTTCTTTTGCTTAACAGAAAAGTGCTGAAACTTCAGGAGTGCCTTGTGCTGAAATTGGGAGTAACACACACTAATAAACTGCAGCCAACAGAGGTCTTTTCTTTCAGATTAAAAGATGCAAGGTGAGAGATATGATTCACATAATCTGTGCACAGAGAAAAACAAATACCCTAAGAACTAGGACATAAAAATTCAATAAGATACCTCACCTTACTGAGACATCACATGAAAAATGTCACCAAGATATCAAAAAGCTGCCTTTCCTTCAGAAAAAGTCAGGAAAATGACCTCATATTAGGAGCAAGTAATAAATAGGAATTTCCTAATAAATGCAGTAGTTTTCTATTGTTAGATAATATGAGAATTTGGGGTTATTCCTGGGTCATACTGGCACATATTTATGATATTGAAGACTACACCCTCATTGGTTTAGTTGTCACTAATTGCTATTGGTCATCCTTCCAAGAAATAGTAAAATTACCCTTTTCTTGAGCTCTAATCCTTGCAGTAGAAGAACAGCAAGGGTTTCTGGACTCAAAAGTAAAATGTGTACTCCCACATCCCGTGGAAGCCAGCTGAAATGGAGCTCTTTTTATGAAGCACTGTACCCCTGCTCTTCCTTGTTTAGCATTTCCTGATCCTCAGTAGAAAAAGGCAGCCAGCCTGGAAACACTCATTTGTTGTTTATCTGTAAAATGGTGCCATCAGATCCTTTATATTTTCCTCAATATGCAGATCCATGTACAGATGATGCTGTCAGGTTTGGGCTGTTTCCTAAAGCCAACAGAAACAGCTCAAAACGTTGCTGCCAGGTGACTCATTACTATAGAGAAACAACATGCAGGAGCAAGAAGCCACACTGAGAATTGGGTAGTTTGACTAATAAGTGAACTGTATAAGAATGCATCTCTCATAACACTTGTTTCTTGCTCAGGCATCCACTTCTTCTTTTCTTGAATTCATTTCCTCACTGAATGATGTCTCAGCCCCAAATCTTTCTGCTACAGACAAACATCAGTGCAGTCAGCAGAGCTGAGCCTGTCTCAAGTCTTTGGACTGATTAAATATTTGGTAACTTAAGTTAATAATGAAAAACCTGTTCTGGATTAGAGCTTAGCGTCAAACACATGGACATGGTCAGGCAGAAGTTTCTCCACAGGATGAAAGGAGAAGAAACAACTTTCTGTACTAGTGCCAGTTATAATCCTGATGTACTTAAAAAAAGCAACATAAGTGAATAAACTTTCAAAACTTGCAGAGATTTACACAGACAAATATCCACATGCAAGAAACATTCTCTTTATGAGGCCCGAGAGACTTGCTTTTATGGGTAAGCATTCGTTAAGCAAATTGCCAGCTACTTTATCCAGGTGCACAGAGCAGCCGCATAAAAGAGGAGAGTTGGTTTATGGAAGCAGAGCAGAGCTGCTGAAGTCATGCCAAACAAGAAAGGGGCAACCCCATCCGGCAGAGTAAGCAAATGATGCCATGGAGCCATGAGCAAGTAACTAAGCCACCCACACGCTGCAGAGTCTGCCAAGACAGATGGTGCTACTCGTGAAATATCTTCAGATGTTCCTCAGAGTTTACAGCTTATATTTTATGGTAGAAATAAATGGAAAAAAAAAAAAAAGTAGTCTTTTATTCCTTAGATTTTATTGGCTACAAATGTTATGTTATGTCCTTTTAAATCAGCCTACAGAAAGATCTGCTCTTAATTAAACTCCTTAAATAATTGGTGGATTTTAACTTGCCTGTGGATGTTTGATCTCCATCCTCGTAATTCAATCTCAAAGGCTTAATCCCCATTTAGTTTAGTTAATCGTTTGTGTAGGCAAATGCCCAATTAGGAACTCTCCATATCTTTTGGGCCTGCTCAAGCTCAAAATACCTGTGCTAAATAAAATCGTTTTACAAAATCTGTGGTCTTTTAAACTGCATTAATTGTGCTTGACATCCTGCCTCTAAAAGATTAAATTGTGGCATCTATATTTTAGATGTCACTGGAGCAGCCACCTGTGCTTGCCTTCTCAGTTTGGGGATATGAGTAAAGAGCAGAGTGGGGCCTGCAGATCACCTCAAGCTTGGAAGTTTTGGGATATTTTCTCAATAATGACCTTCTTTACTTCCACTCGTTCATGCCGTACACTTCTCTTTGAAATAATTTGGTTTCATTATTAAGCCACTGGCATTCATAATTTTATAAACACAAGAGGAAAATAAGTGACATTTTGATATCATCTGGTTGATGGTTTGTTTTTGTTTTTGGTTTTTTTTTTTTCAGAAAAGGCAATAGTTAACAAGTAGACAATTCTCAAGAGCATAATACAAAAGGAGATTTCACCCAGAGAGGCTCTCTGCTTCAACAGAAACCTTGCTGTCCTTGCAAGACAATCAGTAGAAAGTTGGAGGAATACCCCAAACAGCAAGCACCCGGAGGCAGGTGAGAGAATGCTCCACGTGGACTCCAAAGTGTTGCCCTTGTTTTCATTCACATTTTTTCACATCACAACCTCTCCTCATCTCCCCTTTTGTCAGCGCTGAATTCAAGCCATTAACAGCATTCAGGAGAGGAAAAACGGGGCACAGAGCTCATCACTTAACTTCTTTCTGGCATTATCATTCTGTACGAGTTCTTTTGGTTTAGAAACCCACACACATTCATCACAATCACACTCATTTTTCCACCAAAGATGAGGTCTACAGGTAGCTACTATTTTTCAGCCTGTGTACACTAAACCTCATAATCACTGATGAACAGTCTGCGAGCTTTATGTCAGCAGACTCTGATGAAAAATATGTATATAAAGATACTCCTATTTCGTGGCTTTTTTGTTACTGTTCCTTTTAAAATCAGCTGAAGATCTCTTACATCCCCCACATTGAACAGTTATATTTAAGAGCTGAAAACTGACATTTCAAAGTTCAGCTCAGTGAGATTTTAAACCATCCAAGGACCATCTTTTTCTCTTATTCCCATTCTGGAGAGTGTTGGTTTTTTAAACAGTATCTTTTTACCTTTTTTTTTTAAGGCATTGCAATTTGAAAATCAGCAGTGAATATTGCTCTATTTTATGTTTGTGGGAAGACTGACACGAAAGGAGCAATCTGCTTTTGTGTTTTCATCCCACTGGAGCCCAGTGGAATCTCCTCCCCGAGAGCCTCCAGTGACCAACTACCACAGCATTCACTGTCCAGCACAAAGATATCCTGGCCTTCCATCCCACACACTTTAGTCCCACTTTTTCTGAGCAATCAGAATGAAAAATTAGGAATAAAACAAATGAATGAACAAATTTAAATTACAGTAATCCAGTAAATATTTTTAAAGAACTAGTCCCAAGGCCCAATTCCTATTTTATGGTTATTTAGCCTGTCTCCCTGGAGCTCAGCCATCTGACAGGAGGCTTGGGGAACCATCCAGCTGTTTCCAGTCCCCAGCTACCCCGAGGATTTTTCCTTTGTCCTCCTTTTCAGCAGGCAGCTGAGCTAAACTCTCACCAGGCTTGATGCCTGTAGCAAGACAGGGTTAATTAGTCCTCCTCATTAACCTGTTCTGGGCCAGAGCAGCACTGAGAGGATCCCAACTCCATGGGCTTTTACCTGTCTGACCACCAAAATTCTGTGCAAGTTCCCCCTTGACAAATCCCTTGGCAGTGCTTGCACCTCCCCTGCCACACTCAGCAGCCACAGAGGTGCTGTCAGAGGGTACAAACACAACCCTTTGGAATATTGGGTGCTGGTTACACCTCCTTCAAAGGAGAGAGAACTGCTGGAGGCTCAGGATCCATGCCCAGCCCCTGCTTAACGATTCATCTCTGTGAAAGATGGGTCTTAGGAAGCACTTACTCTGCTAGGAGATAAATCCTCTGTCCTGAGCACTTGGGGCATCCACAGCTCTGTTTCACTTGCAGGAGAGAAAACATTCAAACCACCAGGCAGATTTAGATGCATTTCAACTTTCTCCCCTCCCACTGCAATTCAGTCAGCTCTATTTTGTATATCCTTGTATATCTTCTTTTCTAAATGGCATATGGAACCTGATCCACCAGCCTGTGCATGAGCCTACTCTGTTTGCCATGTGCTCCAGTTTCAAGCAGCCTGGAATAATCCCTTCCACTTTAGGTGCCATGATTAGGACTGTATATGAGCCCTGCCAGACTGTAACACAGAGTCCCTCTGCCTTGTGCAAGGTCACATATGTACAAACACCAATTGCCCCTGTGAATTCTTCAATATGTTAACCAAGGAAACATTGCAGCTAATTAATTCAGACAGAATCACTTGGAAAAATCAGACATTTCTTACTGCAGGAGACTGACTGGCTCTGTGGCGGTCTGGATGTTGACAAGCCAAAATAATGTTGTGTCTTTAAATGGTGCTGGAAAGGGCAAATTGACAGTCTGGAGATGTCACTTCATCTGCAGAGGAGATATGAAAGATTCCCTATGATCTGACTGGCACCAGAGCTGGGGTGAAAGGACACTGAGCCATTTTTCAAGGCAGGAATAAATCAGCCGCCTTCTGCTTACATTTATTACCTACCTGCACACATCCAAACCTTCCCAGAACTGAGCTTGCTTTTGCTCTCTCTTGCCATGGCCATTAATTCACTTGTTCACTGATGAACCCCCTCACATTTGAGGTGCTTTTTACCACTTCCTTATAAAAATTATTGGCTAATTACTACCTAAATGACTGTATTGATTTCAAGACCTGTCTAAGTAAAAATCCAACAAGCAGCCTCAGGAACACAGAATTTCCTCAATGCTTTGATTGTTCAGACAGTATTTCCTCAGCCTTTTTTCCCCTGACAGTCCTAATAAAAGTTGTTACCTCTGATTTCTTTGGAGCTATGAGCAATAGCATCTCTTTTCAATGCAGCTCCTATAAGGCAAGATGCAGGAAGTTATCCTCAGTACCAATCTCTCTGATGGAACATCCCTTAATCCAAAATCAGAACAATACATCCAGAAAAAGGCTATTAAATGTAAATGTAAACCCCACCGAGGGCTGCTGTGCCTTTGTTAGTCCATGGAAGAAACTGCCTTGAAAAACAGACAGTGAGAATTCTCCCAGAAGCAGTGAAAACCATCCAAAAATCTGCAAAAGAAATGAAGTTTGTTAAAGCTTTAGAGAAGTAAAAAATACTCCATATATCCTAAAAGGCCAAATGCTGTTTCCATGAAGAATCTCAGTTAATTTTCACTAAAAGCAGCTCCAAATCTTTAAAAGTAGGAAAAAAATATCTGTTTTCAGCAGACACATACTTTCAGTAGATTACTTCTCTCTGTCTCAGAGATATTACTTTTATTTTGGCAACATCTTGTAATGCATGGTGATGAAAAATAATTTTACCTTTCAATTTTAGTCATAACTGCGTCTCAAGATAACTTTAAAACATAATGTCTTTTTTCAGGCCTTTGGTAACACAAGCTACAAAGATTCGCATTTGGAATTTATTTTATTATATTTTGTAATTATGCAAATGACGTGGCACATCAGCATTAATCACACTAAATGAAGCTATCTGTTTCAGTTTGAAATACTGAATAATTATTCATTAAGAATGATGGGCAAAGAAGCTTAAATCAAACAAACTTGCACTTTTAGAGGAGCAGCTTGCAAAATTATTCTTTGGGAGGGCTGATTTTATTTATTTATTTATTTGGGGGAAGCATATAGGCACAAAAATTTAAAACCAGATATTATTGGTGAGAAATGCCGCAAAAATGTCCTTTAAATCAATTCATATTTATAAACCCTGTACCTATAATTATGAAGATACACTTTGTATTCGCTAAGCGAATTACGGTTTAGCTTTAAAGCTTAAATATCGCTTATTTTTCTACATTTAAAAAAGCAGAGGAATTGCAAAAGCAGGCAGGCGTGTGTGTCCTTTCCCAGCCAAGGAGCTGTTTGTGCAGAGCTGGTCTCTGGAGGAGGTTTTCCCTTTCGGAGCTGCGCCCAGCGGGAACAGCCCTGCAGCCCTCGGGTCAGCGCGATCTGAGGCGCTTGCTGGGCCGGCTCTGGTTTGTGTCTCTCTCTCTCTCTCTCTCAAAATGAACTCTGGCGCTCAGTTCAAATGGCTCAGCGGCAAATTGATCTCGCCAAGTTCACACGATGACGAGCCCAAGCTCCTGCAAGAATTTCCTCCTTGCCTTAGACCCCGTGCCTTCTTCATTAACTTTGATATCGGCTCCCTGCCTCACTTCTGCTGTTTCTTGTGCTTATCTTTGTACAGCGTAGTCAGCAGCTTCACCCTTTCAGCAGCTTATCCGAGCTTACACTGTAAAAGCTGCTCTCATCCCCAGCTAGGAAGAATGGCTCTGTATCAAAGGTGAGGCTCGATGCAGTTAACTTCCACAGGCCAGTCAGGCTCAGGGAGCTGGGAACAAGTGCAGTTGGGCTGACAGGGACCTTGGCTAGGCTGGGATCCCCTGAAGGCCTCTTCCAGTCTACACCTGTTTGGTGTTGACAAATGAAAGGAATTTTGGTCATAAGACTCCTAAGTGCTACCTTGTTCCCTGAATAGGGAATATTTCCATTTCCCTATTCCCTGAACAGGGGAGAGGTTGGAGAGCAGGGAAAGATTCTTCCCCAGAGGGTGCTGGCAGTGCCCAGGCTCCACAGGGAATGGGCACAGCCCCGAGGCTGCCAGAGCTCCAGGAGCCTCTGGACACCAGGGGGGCACAGGGGGGATTGTTGGGGGTCTGGGCAGGGACAGGGGCTGGGTCAATGATCCCTGGGGGTCCCTTCCAATGCAGGACACTCTATGATTCTATGAAGAAAAAACCCACATCAGCAATGGGATAGGGTTTCTTTACACTTCAGAGGTCATTTGTTTTAAGGAGGAATTCCCTGTTTCTCCCGGTGGTGGAAAGGCCACTCTGGCTGACACATGTCTCACAGAAGCAGTCTTATAGTCACCAGCCAGGGAGAAGACCCTTCTGGTTCACTCCACTTAAACACAGATAGCCAGCACTGAGGTGAGTGAATTCCTCCCTGGAATGCCACTCCCTTTCCCCAGATGGAGGGGCACAGACATTTAACTTTGGTTACATCTGTAAATTCAGCTCAGGCAATTTGGACCCAGTTATTCTGCTGGCACTGTGAGGGGCACAGCCATGCTCACACACCTCTGAGTGTGCCACCCTCTTGGAATAAACCTCAGCAGGCTGCTCCCCAGAGAGCTCCAACATGAGCCTTGTTTAGACCCAGATCAAAGGCCCTCTGTGGTTTAAGGCAGCTTCTTTGACTTTGCCCTGAAATGGAGCAGAGGAGATGGGCTTAAACTGCTCTGAGCAGGGCAGCAGCAAAGGGCAGCACAGCCTTTGTGCAGCAGCTTTTTTCTGGGACACTGCTCCTCTGGCATTTTCCAGGCTCTGTTGGAGCAGCTGGGGTAAAACTCCACATGCCCTGATTTCATACCTGTGTTATGAGCTGTGGGCCAGAGGCATACTCTGCACGTGCTGTACAGACAGGGACAGAGCTGGCTGGACCCCGGTGAGTCTGGGGACCCTGCAAGGGGAGGGAAGCGAGGGGAGTGTCACTGTGGGTGAGGAACATCAGAGGGCTGAAAGCTGGAGGCCAAGGGGAGAAACAGCTGGAAAATGATCAGAGTCCAAGGTACAAACCTCCTGTGAACTCCCTGTCTCTCTTCTAATCAGCTGCTTGGGTTTTTTTCTCTTCTACCTCTGCCCACATTAACCTTTCCTTGTGGATGGAACTCTTTCAAGTTTATTTTTCTGGCTTCGTTTGAGTTTTGATTTTGTGCTTTTTTCCTTATTTGTATCCATGTTTTCTGTTTGCAGCCTTTGGTAACCCAGCCCATTTATCTGTGCTAAATGATTCAGGACCCTACAGGATCCAGCTTCACTTACTTGACTTCTATTTTAATACTGGAAATAAATGTGATTCAATAATAAATTTGATTGTCTACTTAGAAGTGTTTGTCTCCTCAAGCCTAATGCTAATTTCTTGCTTTCTTAAATCTTTCTTGCTTTTAATATGACATGTATCATGGGAAATTGCTCACTAAACCAGAAGCAGATTTAATAAAAATCTTTCCACACACTCAACACCAACTGCCTTAAATCTATGCAAGCAAAAATTAAGAGCTATCATTCAGACTTGTGTTTTCAAACACATAAGGGAGCCTTCTTAGGAAAGTTTCTGATTTCAAACATACACAGGATCTAGTTACCCAGGGTTCAGAAGTAAAAGAATTTTGATACAGCTAAGTTAGTGCGAGGATTACAGAAATATTTTCAATGGTAAAACAAGGGGTTTACTTCTGGTATGCTGGGAAAAATGGGATCAATAAAAGCCTTTACAATGCATTACAGCGAAGAAAAAAAATAATTTGTGTAGAACTTACAGTGAGCTTTAGACTAATGGTCATAACCATAAATTATATTGAAAACCAGATAAAATTAAATAAAGACTTGTGAAGTATAAATTTGCTGCTGGCAATCTAAAAAGGATTTTCTTGTTACTTGCCCATGGGATTTGGGGTTCTATCAAGGAAGCTTTCCTACTTGTCATACATCATTTCAAAGAGACATATATAGCCTGGAAACTGCTTTAAGGCAGCTGCAAGCAAGTGTCACTTTGAGTTAAATGCATTATTAAACTGTTGGGAAATTTCACATCATGGGTCATTTATCCATGCTAAATGGGTCAAAAGCCTCTACACATGCCTAGATAAATGAGAGAGAAGAGCAAAATTCTCCCTTGGGAAGTAATACGTTGACAACCTCTTAGAGTTCATGTTGTTATTTTTAGTAGATAAGAGAAAAAACTACTTGCTAAGTGCACTAATTCATAAACCCAGGTGCCAAGTACCCACAAGAAAATATTACCAAACATCCCCCTATTCTGACGAGGCTTTGTGAAAGATGTCAGTAAAATTAGGTGTAATATTCCTTGGGTCTTTGTCTTTAGTGGCTGATTATCTGGCCTTGAAAGATGCCCACTGAATGAAGTGTATAGAGAACCACAGGAATCACGGAATCACAGGATGGTTGGGTTGGAGGAAACCCTAAAGGTCACTCTGCCGTGGGCAGGGACACCTTCCATCATCTCTGGTTGCTCCAAACCCCACCCAGCCTCACCAGTTTGGATGTTTTGGGAAGCAGTGGTGGGTGCACTTTGGAAAGCCTGCAGGGAATGAAAACGGAGCCATGCAAAGTTCCTAAACCTTTGATGTGCCGCTAATCTGCGATTTAATTTAGTCGCAGAGCACCCTTCGGTTTAGTAAATCCTGCCCCTGGCATGTTGCTGGGCGTTCCCAGACCCCAGGGCAAGCATCATCAAACAAATTGGAAGCCGACCTGGTAGCCAATTTTAGGCAATTAGCAGCAGTGTAAATCCACATGAGAGGAGAAGTGAGCTAGAAACAGTTCTTCACAGTGCATTGGCATTCTTTCATGTTGAAAGATTATGTTTTCCATTTCCTTGCACATTTGCCCATCAAGCAGACCAGTCAGAAAAATACTTGAGCAAACAATTGCAAAGGGAGGGCCATCCTCTTGATTAGAAGCAATTTTGCTTTCTCTGGAGCTGATAGAGAGGGAAAAGGGTTTGGTGTTGGTGTCAGCTCATAGCTGTGAACCAGCTGGGCTCACACAGAGCTGTTCTGGCTCTGAAGCACCAAGGCTGACCCCCTCCCGGCACAGGGGTGGCCAGAAAGTCTCCTCCTCAGCCAGAAGGTTATGGGATATTTTAGCAAATCGTCTCTAGGTTTTGGGGAAGGGTTCTTCACTTTAACATATGAAGCTGATTTATGCAGCTGCTGATGTTAATGAGGAGATATTTGTGTATCCAATGCACGAGGGTTTTAGGAAGGATTTTTTAAAAAATATTTTCTTTTTCAGTGAAGAAAGATTTTCTTATTTCCAGGTTTAGTTGATTTATGGGTGAAAACATTAAAAAGCTGAAAAATATAAAGGATCTGTGTGTAGTCAAAATCATTACTGCTTTTAGTTGGTGCAGCATGTACAAAGGGGCCTTAGCCTCCCAAAAGACACTGAGAATTTCAGTTTCTACTAATCAATACTGACTCAGGACAAAGATGAACTATTTTATTGCACTACTCACCTAGAAAACCTTCAGCCCATAGCATTTACTGTAACTTTAAAAATCAAATGCAATCAGAAGTTACATCAATGTAACCTCTCTCCAACTATTTTTCAACATGTATAGTTTTAAAAAATGTTTTCACACAAGACAGACTTATTAAAACTTTAGCACATTAAAAATTGATGTATCAGAAAAAGCAAAATGTAGCGAGATGTTTGGCTGATGAACCAAGCAAAGCAAAGCTGATCTGCTAAAGCCAGCTGACACTGCTGGCATCATCCCAAAATGCACAAACACATGACCTGACCTATCAGTGCATTTTATTAAGATGTCATTGAGAACAAAATTAAAACATCTAATTAAAATTTTTCTCAGACACAAAATTAATGTATATATCAAAGTCATGACATGGGTTCTCAATTAATTAATTAACCTACTTTCAAGTGCAAAATCTCTGAGCTCAGGTGTTCTGTCTATGGAAAATTTCTGACCAGGTCCCCAGCTAGCTTAATAGGCTTTTAAGCTAAATTGTCTTAATACAGTAAGAATAACTTATATCACCATTAATTTCTTACTTTACTCCTCTTTATAAATTTGCCGAGATGAGATTAGAAACAGATATTATAGAACAGCTCTATAGATCAGAAACTATTCCTGATGGTGTTCATCTTGCAATGTTAATGTATGGGTTCAGTGCAGAGAATTTTGCTGGTTTTGTTTGTGTACAATGTTTGTTGTCATAACCTACATCAGGCCATTTACAGTATCAACAATGACTCTAAATTAAATAAGCCAGATTTACTTAATTTGCTCCATAATAACAATATTACATTATTTTAGCCAAACGTCGATGTCAAACTGAACAGAAATAAGAGGAAAGCAGTAATTAGTCTAGGTTAAAATATATCCTCAAAGGATATTAAATATGCAAGAGCTCATCCATGAAAATTAGACTGCAAGAGGTTACACCATGTATTGGCTTATTTTGTTACATATCAAATTATCTCTCATGAATAAATATACCTAATAATGTTTAACTCTATAATTTAATAGTGCCCTATTAAAAATACTTTCTAAATCAACCAGGCTGTATATTTGATTTTCTATGATTATCAGATTTTAAGTACACAATAATTAAATGTGCAATTTGTACTGACTCCTGCAAGCACATTTAGAGAGAGACTATGCCCTTCTATCCCTCTAGTAGATAACTTTAATAAATATGAATGCCACCACCTAATACTTCAGTGAGATAATGTAAGTTAAAAACCACAACAAGATGTGAAGTTTCTTAATAAGAAAGGGGAAAAAAAGAAAAAAAAAATCAGTTTGGTGGTTTTAAAGCAAAAGAAACAATCTCTGGCAGGTAAGTTTGATGTGCTGTGCAGCAGAATCAGGGCTGTGCTCGCTTTCCTGGGATCCCGGCCCAAGTTTCCTTAAAGGATTTGAAGCACATCCCGTGCAGTGTGCAAGCCTCCCTTTGCTTGTCATTAGGCAGGCACACATTTCCCTGTCCTACAGCTCTGGATGTGAGGGACCCCCAGACCCTCACAGCCCCCTGCCACCAGGGCAGGGCCACTGGGACAGCCTGGTGGCATCTGCTGCCCCGGCGGGACACGGTGACAAATGAACCCCTGAGCAGGGGCTGGGGAAGGGCAGGTGAGCTGCAGGTGAGCGTGCAGCATGAACCTGAGCAGCCCTGCTCCCCAGAGCAGCTCCAGTTGCCACGGTGAGCTCCACTCAAACATTGGAGCTCTTGCTCCCCTTTTCCCTGGCAGGATGAAGATCTGGCAGAGCTTTTGTTCCCCTCTGCCGTGGTCCTTGCCCAGCACCAAGCAGATGCTGAGCTGAGCAAAGGTTTGGTGCTGTTTGCTAATTCTAAGAATTCATGAAGATAAATTAATCTCCTTCCTACTAAGTTTCCTCCACCTTAAGAAATGAAGATGAAGAGTGGAGCAATCAGCTAATTAACCCTCTTCTGCAGGCACAAAGAGCCGCATTACAATGTGACATTGCTCTGCCCTTTTCTTTTTGAGACGTTTTCCTGGCCTATCAGAGTCTGCTCTGTGAAAAGACCCTCTGCATCTGCTCTTGCAACCTGCTAATTACAATACTGTAATTAAACGCACACAGAAGCAATTACCTTCATATATCACCGTGTCTGACAAGCACGCAGCACCTTCCAGTGGTGCCACGCTCAGCTCCCCTCTCAGAAAGGTGGAGAGCTGGGTTTGGCTCAGCCTGCTTTGACTGCTGCCTGAGGACAGTGGAAGTCCAGCATGCTGCCTTGACCTGCAGTTCTGTGAAAAACGAGCACAGAAACGGGCCCAAGGAGCTGCAGCCACACCGAATTATCACAACTGGATGGATCCAAGAGGCCAAAGAGACTCCAATGTTGTGCTTGTTCCATCTCCCCCTGGAAACAACTTGATTGTTTCTCAACTTCTGGTGCTGCTTCCTGAGTCTCTGCAAAGATGCGAAATCCTAGATTTTCCTTGTTTTTTTCAATTCCTTGCCCCTTGTCTGGTTTCAGCATTCCCAACATCCTTTTCTCTATGACAACAATTGACCTTAGTTCTTTTTCCTAGTAGCACTTCAGCCTCATGGAGAGCAGAGCTTAAGGTTTTATTTTGCTTGGTAAAGAACAAATAAATAGATTTTTTGAATGGCTCAGCCTTTGCTGTTTGCTCTGCAGAGCACTTTGAGCCTGTGGCTGAGCCACGCTCAGCGGAGGTCCACACCCAGAGTGCTCAGAGCTGTGCTCAGCTGTGGGATACTGAGCAAGTTCTGTAAATCACAGGCTGGCAGAGTGAGAAACCACACAAAAGAGTCCAGCCAGGGAGGGGAACAGGTATCTGTAGGAAAGCAGGAGAAAGTAGAGGAGTTGGCAGTACCCCCAGTCACCACCCCATCCTGCTTCTGTGTCCTGCTCTGGTGTCACATCATTATCTGAAGGGAGAAGAAGAAAAAAAAAAAGCTGCTGTAAAATGTCAGTGCCTTTGAATTATAGACAAAATGCAGACACATCAAAATGGATTTTCCTTTTCAATACCTTTTCTTAAATGAAATATAATGGGCAGCTCTAGGCTGGGTGCTGCCACACGTTGCCAATGGGAAGTGAGAAACAACAGCAACAAATCCATCTTTCTTCCTGAAGTACTGCTTGCAGCATGAGGCAGCACTAATCAAAGACAAATCACAAAGGTTTGGATTTCTTCTGTTCAGGACTGATACCTAGGGGCGAGGAGGAGAAGAGAGCTGTTTGATGCTGAGCAGCCATACTCCCTTCACTCTTTACCAGCTCATTTCATGAAAGCTCAGAAGGTTTATTTTGTAAGAATTTAGAAATAGTATTAAATCGTAGCAAATCCTATTATTTGATGGCACTTCTGCAGCAGCATAGAAGAGCTGGGAGAGTTTATACTCAAATCCACTGGTATGCATAAAAAGTGATTTTTTTTCCCAGTGCTGAAACAAAGAGTTACACCTATGAGCAAGTGTCTACAGGACCTAAGAACCAAATAAGAGGAAACAAACAGCAGGGATACTCCAAGAGTGGAGCAGGCTGCACACAGCATTTCTTTGAAGTATAATTACAGCCCCACTGAAGCATGACTGTAGCCTCCCATCTTTGCAACAGCTGTAATCAGTGTAATCATGCTGCCATTTCATTTCCCTTCACACATTCTGTTGAGGCATTAGGACTGCTGGGTAGACTGCTGGAATGATACAGTTAATACTGTCCATTTATTTCCTTCATGCTGATAAATCTTGTTGTTATTCTGCTGT
Organism: Pycnonotus jocosus; assembly: GCA_013400435.1. NCBI lineage: Eukaryota > Metazoa > Chordata > Aves > Passeriformes > Pycnonotidae > Pycnonotus > Pycnonotus jocosus. The sequence continues at coordinate 4,000 of VWYP01023723.1, read as the reverse complement.
ATTCATACTTCTTTTCTCTGACTTTAAGGCTAAAGCAACCCATTTGATAGCTCTACAAGAATGCTGTTTGTAAAAGAAGAATAGAAGGTTTTACCAGGTTTTGTTTTATTTTCAAAACCTTTACAGGACCTTTCACATCTGCTGTTAATTAACAGTAGTGGGACCAAATAAAAATAACAGATAACTCCCTCTTGTAAAATTATTCCTTCCAGTAGTTATTATTGAGTCACAGTGAAGGGAGTGGGAAAAAAAAATGAAACAGAAAAAGACACTGAGAAGCCTGATCTTACTGCCAGCTTACCCTTTCCTGAGTGAGTACCCTGCCTCCAGTTTTCTTTCTTCAAGCAGGTGCATTAGCAAAATAAAATAATATAATGGCAATTTCCTTGAAGATATAGAAGGTAATTAAAATAATACATATAGCTAAGTGAAGCAAGGGTAAGGTGCAACATCTGCTCTAGCACACAAAGCCCTTGAAATGAAGACACAAACTGATTAAGAACACATTATGTTGCTGATTTTTCTTAATGATTATAACCCTCCTTCCTTCTAGATGGTCCTTCAACGCAGTTTGCATAAACCATGTACTGAAGTAAAATCACTCCAGTGAAAGAGCAGTGATTTTCCTGCTGATAAGGGCTGGTGTTGATGTTGCTTTTCATTTATTTGTCTTAACTATTTCTGAGTGTTGTATTTGCCTAATTTTTAAGGAAACACTTTCTGTGGTTCTTCCTCTATCAAGCCATTTAAAAAGGTTGTGGAAAATGGTGGACTGAGTATTTAATGAAAATTCTTCACCTTGACATCTCTCTAGGAATTTAAGCAACAATTTTATAAGCAGACTCAAAAGAAGGAAATCTATATAACAATTAAAATAATAATGCTCTTCTAATCACTTAAGAGCCTAGAGTAGGTATCGAGTTAATCACATTCATTTTAAATTTATATGCTATACATATCCTTGTAAGCATTTTGAAAGAAAGTGGTGCACAAGACACAGGTGCCTAAATTAATAAACATTAGAAAATCAGCAAGAGATTTAATGACACTGGTTATTGTTTTCAATTATTAAATAATTAGTTTGAACATCTTTGTACACCTGGCCCCAAATCCTGGGATTCAATTACCTTGAATGGCTCTGGGCTGCTCTTTGATCATTTAATACTAAATGTGCAAAGTGCTGGGCATTGGGAAGAATATCTGGGGGAGGACATAGGGATTTCCCAGAAGTTTTGTGAAAAAGTTCACTAATCAGAACATTTTCATTTGTGGAGTCAAAGCTATAATTAATAATGGAAAAGCTTTATTAAAAGCTTTATTTAGGTTTTTAAGGAAACAGATGGCAGGCAGCAGACTGAATCCCAGCATCTCTGTATTGCACCAAAGTGTTTACCTTTCCAGGACAGATACATTTGAGAGAATAATTTCAGAAATGTCACGTGCTACTCCAACTCTCCTATCTTTTTTGCTTTCTGTACTGACCAACTCAAGTACCCTGTCTGGTTCAGTTTGAAGAGCACTGAATTTATCTTTTACTGCAGCTCCAGCAGATGCCTTCTGAGAATTTCTATGCAATAGAAAATTCAGAAAACCTTTATTTGAATTAAAGTCCTCCAAGAGGCTCTTAAGCAATACTCTCAGCCTAGTGGTGATATATCTTGAATTCTGTTACTCATTTAAGCAACATACTGAAACAGTTTGGTATAAAATTTCAGACTTAAAAAAGGATTTAATTAAAAGTTTTGGGAAAAGTTTCACATAAAATGTCAATGTGTTTGGCATGATGTTTAGAGCATGCAATCATTTTCCTGTAGAAATTGAGGAATGAACGAAATATTCTTATGACATTCTCTTTTAATAGGTCCAGTAGGATAAATAGGATAACCAAATAAATCTAGACTTAGGAGTCCAGTATCTCACTTATTTTTTCAGAAAGACGTGAAATAGCCAGTGCCATTTCTGCACACAACTCTCAATAATGTATATAATTCCATCAGAAGTTTCAATAGGTCAAAGCATCTCTTTCTTTCCAGCCTTTGAACATTCATTGATTGCAAACCCTGTAATTTCACTAGCAAAATACAGAGCAAGATTTTTTTTCTCTGCCTAAAAGCTCACTCTGAGCAAACCACTGCCCCCCTTCCCCAGCAGGAAGGAAAACAACAGGGGTGGAGAGTGTTTCCCAAACCTTGAAAAGGCCTGACTGATGTGTAACTGATTTTCCAGGTCCAAACACAATAATGGTTGAGAGGTTGGCAGAGGAGAGGTTGCTGAATCTCTCTAATTTCTGTTTCTTGTGGCTCTCAGTGACACCAAGCAGGAACAATATTGGTGGCAATCACTGACATTCTCAGATAATCCAATTAAGGAAAACTTCTACAACATCATCACACGTTCCAGAGCATTGTGGCATCATTTTAGGAGGGCCTGAGATAGCCAAGGATATTTCAGACCTGAATTTTCTACAGCTCGTTTCTGAACAGAATTGCTGCCAGGCATGCTGATCATATTCATGAGATGTTAATTCTTGTGAATTATATAATCTGTTACTTCGTTAAGTATGACATGTATTGTGATTTCCAAATTGACTATTTGCATTAACCTAAAGAAATTTTGCAAGAGGACTTTTTTTTCATCGACCTGACTGGTTATGAACCCCTGTGACCATTTGGAGTCATGTTTGGGTTGGGGCTGATAAGAGCACCCAGACGGCTGCATTTGGAAACTTTGGCTCAATGCAAAGCTAATGAAAGCTTTCATGTGCTGGCTTAAAATTTGCTTTGCAGGCTCATTTGTAGGACAGGAGGTGCCATGGGGATTGCACACAACTTATGGATTTGGGAATTCATTCTCTGCTGTGCCACACTGTACCTGTCAAGAGTGGTGAAAATAATAAAAGCAAATTAGAGCTAAAAGGCATTTAGAAAACTTCACTTACTTGTAAATAGATGGACTTGTAAATATATCTCAACTTCTTAGGGTCACACACCAGGAGCATGTCAATGGCAGAGATTTGTGGCTCTATTTAGGCACAGGTAAACAAACCTCTGTGAGATATTTACTATTTCAATGAATGTAAATTGGGTGAGCATTAAACACTAATCTCCTAGAGAAGGTTCCTTTCCTGCTCATAAGTGGCAGACAAAACCTGTAGGGTTATTTAAGGAATATGTTGGTTCTGGGAGGGGGTGTTGAGGGAAACAGTCAGAATATTTGATACAGTCAGTGCAATAAATGCAGAGATTATTGAATTTGTACATGTGAAAGCAACTTAAATATTTTAATTAAAATAATCACCAATAAGATTTTGGTGTTTCACTCTGTCTTTATGGTACTCAAAATCAGCTCCCTAAAGTGGTCAGGCGGACCTGTGCCACCAGAGGATTATATTTGTATTATCCATGGAGATAATAGAAAATATGGGAGGAATATGTTTCATTTTGTTTTGGAGAGCATATTGAAATGGAGTATTGGATTTCTCTGTGATATGCATGTTCCATCCACCCAACCAGGACACCTGGTAGGGGCTGGGGTGATCCTTCCTGGCCATGAATCATCTCATCTTCAGCTCTCTCCCTTCCCAGGGTGTGACTCCTCCCTGCCACTGCCAAAGCCCCCACTTCTCCTTTCCTCAGCTGGAATGTCCCTCCCACACAAAGGGAGACATAGGACCTCACTCCTCCTGAAGGAAAAATGGTATTTCCGTGATATTAAAGTTTTAAACCTATGAACACCTCACAGAACTCTTTCACCTGCAGCATTAAATGATCTCAGTTAGGAAAGTCTGCAAGCGTGGCTGAGCCTCTTTGCAGCGATAAATATTGCCCTGAAAAAATATCCTGAGAGGTTGTCACTGGTCCTTGCTGTGAGCCTGCAGCTTCCCTCAGGTGCCCAACCCTGTTCCTGGGTGTGCCACCTCAACCACGCCAGCACAGCCACCCTCCCCATGCCTCCTGCTTTAAAACAACATCCAGGTTTCTTGGGTTGCAATGCAGGATGT
>VWYP01023694.1:0-13350 GCA_013400435.1 Pycnonotus jocosus | reverse complement strand
CTGATTTTAGCTAAAGACTGAAGGGACAAAGTCAAACTCCTCCTGCATACTGAGAAATGAGCTGATGGGCAGTTACTCTCCAACAGCCTGAGCTTACTTTTACTATAACTGTACTTAACACTATCAAAACAGCCGTTTCTGTAACTCCTTATGGACTAAATGGGAGGGATGGGAAAACATTCATAGACAACAGTTCCCAGACCTGTTGAATGGGAAAGAAACCTGGGAAAAAAGACCCTAACTGGCATGTAATTCTACGTACCAGGTGGAATGCTTTTCAAATAGTCTGGTTCTAACACCAGTGCTACAATGATCTTTGTAGGCAGAACCTAGAGTTTGCAAAGGAGTCCATGGGGCATGAGTGCAGGGACAGCCAGCCAAAGATAAACGATGCAGCAAATACAAGAGTCCACCGGTGGCTTCACTTCCAGAACCTTTGTGAAGGTACTCTTAGTTTTACCTGATTTCTCATTCCTACTCTCTGTAAAGTCCAGTCCAATCTCTGTAAAGCCCAGTCTAACTGCAAAGCAGAGGATGTTTTTATTTATAGTCGTGTACACCCTGAAAGTCCTGGGGTTAAGTGGTCTGCAGTCTGTGTGGGCACAGAATAAAATTAAATGCATTGCAAACCAGCTGTTGTGAAATTCGCATTTCAGGTCTATTGTAATTACTGTCCAAAACCTGTTGTTCTGCAGTATTTGAACTCTGCATTATCATGAAACTTTTAAATTAAAGTGCTATTTGCCTGGAGGAGAATAAAGATCAGATCTGTAGCTTAGATTGCATTTGCTCAGAATTCAACCAAATTATCTGGATATCCAAACAACATTTTAAGGTTTTGCAGCAGGCATTTCACACTTCGTTCTTGGAGCTAAGGATTCTTAAGTGCCTCGTTTTTCAGCCCATAACAGTGTGTTTGAGGAATACTTTGATAATTTGTCATTCTGTGACTAGAAGTGTGACAGTCTGGCTTTTCTGAAGGATAGTGGAATTTACTCAAGAACTGATAAGGCTGACACTGGTTTTTCTTTCTATTTTCACAGCTGGAAACTTTGCCTGGGTTGCATAGTGTGGGCGTTTCCAAATGTAGCCTGGTCAGGCAATTTTTTCTTCCCAAGCTATTCAGTATGTACAACTTCAGCCTGCCATAGGTGAGCCTACTGAAATTGTTGCTGAAGTCCTGATCAGATCAGTCAGGTTCAGTGTGAGAGCCACAAGAAACACGGTGTGAAATGCATTTGCAAGAAGAGTGCATCAACTTGTGTACTCTGAAAGTTTATGTATGGTGACACCAGAAAATGCACAGAATGGTATGATTTTTGGTTCAGCTTAATATTTTTAGGAAAGTCTATGAAGAACTTTCAGCCAATATTTCTTATCTCTGTCGCCAGAGTAAAGTGCTATTAAAAAGTTCCAGAGATGAGTAAATTGGATGGGGAGAAGTTTGGGTTAGATACTGATCTCACATAATATATAACCTGTGCAACTTTACAATTGCTATGGATTAAATACAAATCATAGCCTAGCTGGCATCCTAGTGGAAAGCAAGGCATGTGGAGGATACATGTGATCTATTTTAACATTTGCTCCCAGGGATATACTGTGCTGGATACCACAAAATAACTCCCCCTCTTAATATTTGCATCCTCATTCTCTCTGCACTCATCTCAAAGAATATGTAAATGGACACACACAAACAGAGTGTTCTGAATTAAGTATCACCATTTTGGTAGCATAGCTTTGTCAGCCAGGAGTCTGTGTATACATATATATGTATATATATGTGTGTGTGTATATATATATATGCTTCCAAAATTCATTTGGAGGAATGCTGTCCTACAAGTGAAGTATCCTTCTTTGCAGGGTAATGTCCCCCAACACAAGAGATATTCTCCAACACAAGATTCACTGCTAATAACATTTCTCTAGAGAGCAGGTGATGTTCCTGAAAGGTAGCAGTGAAGCATATCTGCATAAAACTGCAGAAGATAAGAACAGTATTTCTTTCCAGAATGAGACTAGAAGACAAATCTCCACTAGAGAACGAGAGAAGAGTGCTCTTCAAATTTAGGTAGATGAGGATGTACATCTAAGGAGACTTAAGATATGAATTAGGATTTCTGTTGGTTGTACTTAATAAATACAGAATGTTATTTTCCATACTGCACCACAAAATAACCTAGTTGCTAAAGGACAGTCACAAAACCACACATCCCCTTTGTAATAGGGTTTTGCTGTCAGTGCCCTTGCATGAGCTGAAAAAATGCTTTGATTCATATGTAGCTTAGCTTTTCCCTGTTGATGACACAGCTGAAAAGACTCATGTGTTTTGTTTAGTGCATCATCTGTTTAAAATAACGTATATTTAGAAATGTGTTTCCGATTTAGCCATGGTAATGTCAGAATATAAATAACTCAGCTTTTTTTTCTGTTATTTTAAAGATACAACATTTGATCAGTTGATGCTTTTTGGATGTCCAAAAAGAACAAATGCAATGAACTTAATATTGTTGCAGTTCTGCTTCAGTTTTGGGGATTTCTGGGTTGTTTTTTCTGTGTGTGTATGGAGGTTTGGGTTTGGTTTGGTTTTTTTGAGTTGTTTGGTTTTTTGGTGGGTTTTTTTTTTTTTTTTGTTGGTATGTGTTTGGTTTTGGTGGTTGTGGTGGGTTTTTTCCTGTGAATGCTAAATTCTTATGGAATCATAGTTTATTGCCTAAATTTCCACTGGCCTTTCAGATTGATGGATCATTACACTTTGCAGAAGTACATTTTTCACATCAAGTTAGACTAGACCCTCTTGTTGATAACAAACTCCTGCAATGCAGTTATATACTGAAAGGCCAGGTGTCTATTTTGTGTAGTTATGTACCATAAAAATATGAATCCCAGATGGTTAACTGAAGAACTTTGTCTCTTACAACTCTGGTAACTTTTACTCTGTCTTTTTTTCATGGTCACTTAAACTCATTTACTAACTTGTTCCATGTTTACTTTTACTATATGTTCAACTTCATTACAGGCACTAAAAATGAGATACATAGAGAACTGTTGTAGAAGAACTAATTAAGGTAAATGAACCCTTTTTTTTTTATAGTGGGTAGTGTAGTATCTTGTGGATAAAGAATAAAAATATTCTGGCTATCATCACACCTGGTATGTATTCATTGCAGAGAACATATCTTTATTTTAATATAGCAGACCAAAAAATCATCCCCATTTATTAATCTGATGTACACTAAATAACTTTGCATTTGTTACACAGATGATAAATATTTTGCAGATAAATTTATAAACACTTCCACATTTTATAGATTTATACTGTACACAGTCATCCTACACAGAGCATGCCCTTTCACAAATATCCAGACAGCTTTCCTCAGAGGACTTAATCAAAACACTTGGTCAAACATTTTGGAAGCTGGCAATTTGACACAGAGGAGGATGCTGGAAAGATGACTTCACAATTGTACCAGCTGGACTTGAAATGAAAAATTCATAACTCCAAAAGAGAATTCATCAAGGCACACACATGCAAACACATATATACACTAGTGATGACTGTAACCTGCTTTCCAGGTGCACACAGCAGTAAAGGAAACAAAGAAAGAAAGAAACAGAGAGGTCAGGACCATTGCCAAGATCTTGATGCAGATAAGCAGATCTGAAGTCGAATCCCCATGTTCAAATGGCAATCCAACTTTAAAGCAGCTTGTTACCCGTATATACAATATGTACATGTCACCTTGCACTGAGAAATGGAGATTGTCAGAAATGGTAGTGATTTCCTTGACAACATATGCCCACTGACGTACCTGTGTGTTTGCACACTGAAGAGTGATTGAAAAATGGTATGGCCAGTTGGTTGGCAGAGCAGCTGGAAATTTGAGTGGAAGTTTAGAAGCAGAAACTGGGAACAGAAAATAACCACAAAACCCCCGGGAAATAATACATCTTTTCCTTCTGTTGCTTAGCATTAGAAAATGCTAACAGGTTTTTAAGATCAGTAATCTGGAAATGCCAATAAACTGCAGTGAAAGCAAGAATCTAGCAAGTTTGTAAGAAAATTGGTAGCCTTAAAGTGCCAGTAAGTTGCAGTGAAGGCCAAGAGCTCTGCTTTCTGTACCTCATCCTTGATACCTGACTTCTGCACATATGCCATTACATTGCAATGGAAACTGCCCACTTAAAAAAATCTAATTTTATACAGTATATTCCTACATGTATTTGAGGCCAAGTACGAGATTCAATTTAGTTGTTGCAATATTGTACAGCTGAAGGTAATACAACTGTTTTTTAAAAAAAGTTTAATTAGGGTTTTTAATACAATATTCTGTAGAAAATGGTTAAAATAAGTTGCCAGTTGATTCACTTAGCTTTCAGCACTCCTGTTAAAATCCTTTTAATGTTTGTGAAACACTACATTCATAGGAAAAAATAATTTATCTTTTAGAAAGGGCTGAAAAAACACATTTCTCTCACAATAGCAATTCCAGCATGGCAATACACGCAGTCACATACTTAATATTTTTGAAGGACAAGGCTGGGATCCTAATCCTAAAAAATTGCTTCACCGATTTAAACAGGGATCAGATTACACATACAAATCTTCTCTCATGTAACACTTTGTAGGATCCTAAACCACTTGGAAGACAATAAATGCAGGCAGACACTAGCAGCTTGGGGCATTTAATTTTTTTTTATAAATGAGCTAGCTTTTGTACAGTGCTAATTTCATGCCTGTTCCCAATTTTTGTTGCAAATGTCCATATAGCCTTTCATTTCATTAGTGAGGCACTAAAGGAATTAGTGTCACCATATTAGGATGATTGGTAGCAGGAAGAAACAGGAAAATGCTAAAAGATTTGTCCAAAAGAGATGATGGGAGGTCGTGTTTTTTAAAGTAGCTCTTCAAAAATTCTCCTTTTTCTTCCAAGCCATTGATTTTATCCTGTGATTAACATTTCCATATAAAGGGTAGTTTTATCTACTGCTTCATAGATTTGAATGACAATTTTCTGCTTAAAGCTGCCTGTTGGTGATCACAAGTAGAAACTACATGCTGTGGTTTCACATATTGCATGTGTTTTCCTCTTGGAAAGATCTCCTCCTTTCCAAAAGAGCTATCGTGTAAGCCTTGCTGCCCTTTCTTAGTCTCCTCCCAAAGCTTTGGGATGCACTGGTATTTAGTTTATCAACTCATAGGAGACACGGGGAAAAGAAAAGAATAGCAAGCTGCTCGGGTTGGTCCAAAGTTTGTTTGTTTTAATCTTATTATAGATCTGGCTTTCCTATAGCAAATATACATTCCTTCCTGAGAAAGGAATATGCCCTTTCTTCTGCTTTCTTACTTCTGTAGCGTGAGTGCATGTACCCTGCTAGAGGAAGAATCCTGCAAAGGGTGAACATCCTGAAAAGTAGCAAAAGAAGAAATGTAGCAGATGCCAGAGCTTTTGGAAGAGCTCTTTCCACTGTCACTGGTCTGTGGGTATGTGCTGATATTTTCGCACTTGATTTATAGTATCCATGATTTTATATGGCACTAATTAATGTAGAAGATCTTCATGGGTGTTAATCATTAACTGAAAAACACCCTGGCAATGGCTCTGTTTCAGGCTGGTCAAAAATTTCTGATAAGAACGGTAGCAAATAATTCATTAACTACATCACTAGAACAACAGCAGCCATATATGCAGAAACAATGAAAAACATACAATACAGAAAATCACAGACATTTTCTCATACATTACACAGAAGTTAGCATGTTGATATCCCCATGGACCATTTTGAAGGCCTTTTGGTTGAATAAGACAAAATTCATAGCTTTTAGGAGTTTATGTATCTGAGAGTGCTGTGTCTCCTCGTCACTGAAACACCAGTGTCGTTGCATGATGTGCTGCTTGGCTGTTTGGCACAGTGTGATGGGGCAGGAGGGTGGGTTGGGCAGGCAGGGGAAGGCAACAGCTAAGTCAAAGCTCCGTTTTTCAGACCATTTTAGGAACCCCCTTCCAGTGACCTGAAGCTAATGGCCGGTTGAGATGACTGCTGGCATCCCAACAATTTTGCACGTGAATAAGAAAAGGTTTCTGCACAAGGAATGGAGCAGGATGTTATTTGTGTTCAAAGCACAATGCACAATAAAGGAAGTAACACTGTCACAGAGAGAGATGAGAACATGGTTCATGAGTTTAGCATTCACCTGTTTCACAGAGGTGAGTGTGTCCATATGTGTGTACACTCACCCACATATGTCTGCATATGTGTTCACTTGTAACTGTGTACTACTTCTTTATAATATACAATATTACAGAGCTTCAGGCTAGGATTTGAAGAAAACATCTGAAAAAATAAAAATAATTGAAGCCTATATCTTGAACTATAACTCTTCATTGTTTGCATTTAATTTGATTCCATTTCCTTATTTTTCTCAACCCTTTTCTTTTGAAGGATCAGCTCTTGACTGGGTAAGTCAGATCCATGTAAGATTCACAAAATATTTTTATCACATAGCCAGTGGGGGATGCGCATACATATGGTCATACAAGGCAGACACTAAGAGGACAGAAGACATGTTTTATAGATAAGAATACATGCAGAATAGTACAAGAGAAGTGCTAGCTGACAATTCTAGCAATTGACAACAAATGAAACTGGAACAACATGTATGACACTGGGCTCTTGCAGAGTACTCTGCTTGCAACGAGCTGAGAGTGCAGTTCTTGAGGATTAAAGCAATTTCACTCTGCTTGGTCACAACTACTGGTGAAAACTGAACCACTGAAAGTGGTAGATGTCCAAAACTAGAAAGAAGAAAGCTAAGGAGAAATCCAGATCCTTAGGATCCAAGAGAAATGATCTTAGGTGGTTAGCTGTGGAAAGAGTGCTGAAAGTGCCTGCCAGCTTTTTTTCTCTCTCACTTTCTCTCTCACTCGTGGACTGATGTGTCTGGCTACAACTCAAATGTGTTGATGGCCAGAGTAGAGGCAAGGTCTCTACAAATCATGTGGTTATGTGACATTAAAATGTATATTCATGAGTACCCTGGGTGGAAAGAACAATACTCTCATGTCAGGTCATCCTCACCCAAATACTTTTGTTGTTAAGTAATCTCCAATCTTTGGTTATCAGAGTGTGTGCCAGTCTGAAGTGAGCAATATGTTCTAGGGCTTTGTCAAAAAGAATAGACTGTTTACCCTAGAAAGCACTGTACCTTTCCCTAAGTGTTTTGGTCCTATTAAACATAAGTCGTGTGTATGTTGTGGGAGGAGACTGCTGAAAATTGCTGCTTTGTTAATTTTGAGTTCCACAGGAAGTATTCAAAGGCCCAGAACTCCATATTACAGGCATCTTTGTACATTATTCAACAAAATGTTTAAGAAGAAAAGTAAATAAATCAGGCCCAATTTAACTTTTTTCTGCTTTTTACATTCTTAGCCACTTCATTAAAAAATGGGTCCTGAATGTGGATGAAATTCTATATAACAACCTTATACAGCTAGAGTGGGACTAAATTTTGAAGGAATCTTCCTTCTNAAAAAAAAAAGGCAGCTAATGATAGTGAATCCAAATCTATTTTGCAGCACTTCTGAAATTATTAGAAGAAATAAAATGAGACTGATAGCAACACATGGACTGGTTGTAGACTAGGTGAGGTTAAATGAAGGTAAGTGAGATCTGCAAGTAGCATTATAAGTTGATGCTTTCTGTTTAATTCAGGTTTTGAACTGAGTTCCAGATTTTCTGGCTAACATGCCTCTTCTAATTCCACATCATTGCCTGAACCACGTCTTACCTTGAAAGTACAAGCAAGAGTCTGTATTTTCATGCTGTGTTTTCTCAACTAGCAGCATTTCAAAGTACTAATGCAGGCACATACCTAATATTTTACAGTAAGTTTAATGAACAAGAAGGCAGGAAATACAGAAAAGCAGTCTCTCAGATGTGTTTTCTTCTGGAATATGATTACTGAACATGTGTTTTCTTTCAAAACACCAGAGGAAGCAGAGCATTTCTGTTTTCACTTCTTGTGTCTTTGACCCCCTGAGTGCAAGGATTCATTTTTTAATGTTGTGATTGAAATTTCAATTGCATTTCCAGGTTATTAAACAGGAAACATGGCTTGTAGGTTGTATTAGCATGATATCATCTTGTTTAGGTAAAGAGGTGCGACTGGATGTAAACATCTTTCTCTGACTAATGAAGAGTAATTCAAAACTCAGAAGGGGGCAGAAAGATAAAGCTTAGCACACAGAGGCTGTCCATATGAGGGACTGAGGATTATATCACTTTGCTGAGAATTGGTATGTGCAGTTGTGCCACAAGAGTACTTAGACAAAGGTAAGGTCATAGAAAAAAAGAAAAAAGAATACAGAATATAATTTCCTCCAAATGAAGCTGAGCTAGGTGCACAAGCAAGAAGATTCCCTCAAATCGGGAGGTCAACAGGGCCCATTCTGAGAGGACATTTCTCTTTGTATTAGATCAGCCTTCTTGGCAGGTAGGGAAAGATGGAATCTGGCTGTCTCAAAAGGTGAGATTCACACACAGAATTGTTTTAAATATCTTCTTTCCATATTGTTTTAAAAAATTATAACCAGAATGAAAAAGACATGTAACAAAAATTCTTACTGAATGTTACTGGGAAGACAGAAGCAGGTGAGAGAGCTTTGACTTTCTTAAAGGTGGTCTCCTGGTAAAAAAAAGTAATTTGGGATGGAATGAATGGGATGGCAGGAGGAGAAAGCAAGCAGAGCTTGAGTGAGCAATCTTAACTTTCACCCATATTCCCAAAATCATAAAGGAGGAGTATCAGGAGCCATCAGGAAGGAGGGCTAACTCTTTTTCATCAGTACTCAACTTTTGTAGTACACAGCTCTGTAAGGGAACAGGTTAAAATCAAGCACAGAGGAAGAAGGTTTCCCAGCACATCTTTCATTACCAGTCCTGTTCAATGCTCCACTGTGAACACCTTTTGCTGCTTCCCTTTGTAGGAGCCTGCACTCAACAACCAATGCAATGGTTGCCAAGCCTTGTAGCTCATGCTTCCAAGAAACAGGGCGCTAGCATGGATATAACCAAGCTGGTCAAAGTTAGTATTCATCACACTGACATGATGAATAAGAGGCTTTCAAGAAATCAGAGTCTGCTAATTAATGTTTCTACTATTAAACAACCTGTAAGGAGTATAACTAATTCAAATAAAATTTCCTTGCCAAAAATGAGAACGTGTGGTCACTTTTGTTTCCAAATTTCAGAATAGATGATCCTCGTGGTTAATAGCATTCTAAATGCTGTGAGTCTTGCGTGTTTTCAGGGGCCATTGTGCTTTTTGTCATTGCTGCCACTGGGATGAGCTTTTCAGCTGTACAGAAAATTCCTACTTCAATTTAGACTGATGGGTATTTTTTAGCTAGCAGTCAGTTCTGTGACTAAAACAGACAAATAAACAGCTTTGATTACACATGTTTTGTAACTGTAGTACACAAATGCATTGAAGTTTGCTCCTCTCTTGTGTATTAGGAATCTAGCCATGCCCCTAAGTGATTCTTTGTGTGACATACAAGCAAATAGACACAGAAAGGAAGTGCAGATCCTTCTGTTCAATATTTATTACCTGTGATTGTTTTGGAGGCTGCAAGAAAAGACAGATTTGCTGAAGACCAGTCAAGTTACTTTTGCTTTTAATGTGAGTAACATTTGTGTCCAGATCTACATAGATTTCTATTCCAGTCTGTGGATTTCACCTATCTCATCAAGTTATTTATAGCATGAGATTGCATTCACTTTTCTGCCTTTATGAAATAAATCATTGCTGTGCTCAAGCAAAAGCTATTGATTATTCAAACAACTTTGATGTTGGCTTGCACACTAGCTCAAATCTGTTGAGCCAGCTAGCTTAGCATCTAGGAAAATTCTAACTTTAGGTTTTGTTTCATATGTTGGAATTGTTTTTGGGGCTCTTTCTTTGTTCATCTCTTTAATTTACTTATTCTCCCAATTCCTACCCACTACTATTTTTTCTTTTATTTACCTTAGAACTTTTTAATTCTGGACCATGCATTTTAAAAAAATCTCTGCTAATTCCTGTTGTTGCTACATTCCATTTCATCCAGGCTTAATCACAGACCTATGATATAGTCAGGATTTATGGTAAAACCAACACTGAAATCAACATAATTTTACAAGTCATGAGAATTGAGGGTGTTAAACTTGAACAGCCCTCAAAGGCTGAATTTTATTTTTCTGTGACCCATTTCCTTCAAGCTGGTCAGAAGGTTTGAAGTGTTGTGTCTGAGTGTTATGGGAATTACATGCACAGATGGACAGAACATACTACTGCAAGAGGACAGTGCATAGCAACACAAAGCAATATTTTACCATTGTTGTTGATGTTTACTCCAAATATGTACAGAGGCTTCAGATTTCAAAATAACTTGTGCAGTACATGCAAGAAGTTGAACACGTGCTACTAATGAATTGCACAGAGAAAAGGGGCTCAAATAGATTATTAATAGTAGAAAACAGCCTTAAAATAATATTAAGGCTATGACTAGTGGACAAAAGCCACAGATGTAAAACTAAGGCCAGAATTTTGTTCTACAACTTAGGGAAAAAATAATTCTTCCTCATTTATTAGCATAGTTTAGAAATTTAAGAGACATGTCTAAGTCAGATTTAAACATGAAGTATTTAATCTCAAATATCTTAATCTTAACACTCCAAAATAAACACACTTCCTAAACTTCTTTTTTCTTACTATAGCATGTTTAAATTATCAGCATCAAAATAATGCCCTCTAGTTTTCGATACTCATGCTTTTCTAATTCTGCCAATTTTCTCATTTCATAGGAGAAAACAACATCTTGGGCTAACATTTTTTGTGCTACCATGTGTAGCAGAGGCATTTGTTAGTAACTGAAGATGTCACTTCTGGAATCAGTAGATTAAACAGTGAAGTATCAATGTGTTGAATGATCTTCTTACATAGACATTTACTGATTCTTTTAATATGACAAAGATAATGACTGATAAAGACTGCAGTGCCAGGTATTACTACCCAATTAACAGTTTACATCTAAGAGCAAGAGAAAAATCAATTAAAAATACTCTATAGTTTACTATATGATGGTCTTATTAGAAAGCTTATTTCCTTGATAATGATTCATCTACCTAAAAAAATGCTGTCAGACATAATTAGAAAAAAAACAACTGAATAAAATTTTCCATATGTTTTCTAGCAAATTATTTGTCATTTGAAACAGCAGATAGTTAAGCAACTGATACAAGCTTAGCTCCCCTGGAAACCATGCCAGTTTCTGTCATCAGAGGATCAGCCTCTTTTCTTTGATAATTTTATAAATATATCTGTATTAAATTTGAAATGCTGATTTTTTAAGAGATCCCATAACTTTTTTTGCATAGCATTAGGACTGATGGGGAATTTTCCAGTAATCAGAAGAGCCCACAGCATAGAAGTAATGTATTTTCTACCATTTGCTTTCCATCTATGCACTTGGTCTAATAAAAACGTTACTGTTACCTGCAGCCTCACCATGGCTTATTTCTTAGTGTCTTTTCAAAGAGGCATTTGAAAATATTAAGTGGTCAGACATTTCTGGAACTATTAAAAATTAGCTGAGAAAATGGTTATATTGAGAAGTATAGAAACTGTGAAAAAATTAAGGTCTTCATGCATATAAATTTCAAATAAACCTCTGAAAGTATCTTCCTTATCATATAGTTCAACGACCTGATTCTTCCTTTATTCATACTAACAACAGCAAAACTATTTGCATTCATTCATTCCTGGAATAAGACACATTTGCTGTTCAAAATGGAAAAACTTTCCAGGTGCCACAAGTAAGAATAAAACAATATTTTTCTGGAGCATCAGCAGGAAAAAGTGAAAATGTTAATTTTGTTATTCTCTCTGCTGCACACCTGTATGGACTTTTAAGTTTTACAGTAGCTGTTGCCTTCTCCTCAGCCAGAATGGGGTGTAGTTGATAATCTTTACTTAGATTGAATCTGCCTAAAAATGTTTCCCAAGAAAGAGTCACTGCCACGAGTTTTCACCACCTCAGCACAGCTGCAGAAAGCCACCTGTTCCCAGTACTGATGCAATCAGTTGAGTTTCCTGATAAATTCTGCATGCATTGGTACATTAAAATTCCCTGCACCAATACTGCTGAAGTAATTGACTTGCATGTCTGTACTGTTACTAAAGCTCACGACGCCACGGCCAAATTCAGCACGTGTTTTTGAAATAATTTGGCTACTTACATTTTAAATATCACATTATCGTTATGGTTTTCACCTTCCTGGATATGTCACCAAAACTGTTTTAAGAGGTAGCTTTGCACTTTGAAGTGAAATAGGTTCGAATAGCAAGGTATGCAAGCAAACAAAAGTGAAATTTAAAACTTTCGTGCAGAGATTGCTAAATCTCTGCTACTCCAAAGTAGCTTTTGAGTTTGATTTCTGACATTTGAGCACTCTACTGTGTGTTGAGAATCTGAAGCCTTTGCACCATCAGACACTTGTACAAAGAAGGAAATAAATAGTGAATGTTTTTTCCAGTTACATCAACACCTGGGTTCTTGTATCAGGAAGCCGAAGTCCTACCAGACCTCCACATACTAGAACAGTAGAAGCAAGGAGAATAGGGATTGCTTTGGTGATACCAACAAGGGAACCAAATATCAGGTTTCCAAGTACAGCTGCAGCTTTGCATAGTGCATTCAAAAAGCCAAAGCCTGTTGCCCTAGAAGAGAAAACAGAAGAAAGTTAAAATACAGGTGAAAGAGTAAGGCCTTTGAGACACACCCTCAGTGCAAACAAATCAGGACAGCCTCAATATCTTACACAAAATTTATGCCAATATGGATTGTGTGCTCATCTTCTGTGCTTTTATTTAAAATGAGAAATTAAAGCTCAGCTGCTACAGTATTTCATTAAGGCAATTTATTCTTCTGCCTTAGGGATCAAAATGTGAAATGAATGACTGAACAGGTGAGTTTGCACCTCTAGAGTTCAACACAGGACTTGGAAATTCGGTAAGACTCAAATAGGGAGTGAGACTACATTAGGAGAGTGGACATGTCAACAAGCTCCTGAAAGAGAACTGCTTTGTCATGTGTGTGATGATTATTAATCAGAATTAAAGGATGATCATCTTAGGATACTGAATTAAAGTGGAGTTTCTCACAGGTGGTAGACCTGTTGAAACAGTGCTCTTTCGAAATCTAATGAGACCTCCAATATTAATGAATGTTCATCTCTTAGAGGTAAAGAAGATAGGGTATATAAAAACCTGCTGGGTGAAAGAGACTTTGGACAAAAGGAGAAGGAAAT
>VWYP01023690.1:16951-27013 GCA_013400435.1 Pycnonotus jocosus | reverse complement strand
CCGTCCCACTGATCATCACTGGCTGGATATTTTCCTTTTCTCCCTTCCAAGCCAGTTTAAAGCTCTGTTAATGACCCCTGCTGGCTCCTGTGCCAGAGCTCTTTTTCCACTCTGAGGAAGGTGCAATCCATCAGGTGTTGGTAGAACAGGTGCTAAATCGTTCCACGGTTAAAGAAACCAAAGTTCTTCTGATGACACCAACCTCAGAGCCACACGTCAATCTGATGGATCTGCCTATTCCTATCAGTATTATTTCTTGATACCAGAAGGACTGAGGAAATCACTACCTGTGAGGAAGTCACTGTCCTTCTATCAATTGACCTGGGGCCCTGAAGTCTCTTTTGAGTGCCCTCAGTCTTTTATTTGTTACTGTGTTGCTGCCCGCTTGAACAACCAATAGTATAGCTTGAATAGTAATCAGAGCACCTTACTAGACTGGAGAGTTTTCTAATAATGTCCCTTATCCAGTATGATAGTTTTTTTAATAAAATATGACAAAAGTGATCTTGGATCTCCAACATGCTTGTTTGCATACAAATGATGAAAATGTTTACAGTGTCATAAAGTGTTTCACTTGTTACTATCTGAAGGGATTGCGGGAAGTTTCTGTATCAAAAATGGGTCTTCAGCTGTTCCTTGTAATGGATGAAAAATGCATGTTACAGTGGTTTATGTAGTTAAAGACTCAACAAGTTGAATTGTGCCAATAGTAAGTAATTTTGTTTAATGCACTAATCCCTTTTAGCATTGCAGTACTTCTTTTCTATGATTGCTACTGGTAGAGGCTGTGGTGAGGAGCACTCTATGTTGTATCAGAATATTTTCTTATGTATCTGGAAATATCAGTGGTAGGATTCTGGTCTTGAAATTTCAGGGCATTAGATGATTGAGACAAAAGAACCTAGAGTCAGTTCACATTTACAGCCTATGCTAATTTTACTAGAATCATTCTAAGATAACTGTCAATTACTTAGCTCTCATTTCTCCCTGAGGAGAAGCTCATTAGTGATATAATAAAGCTCTGTGGCTACAAAGCAGTTTATGCTGTCACTTTGCATTATGTCTGGTTTTAGTGCCATCATGGCTATTTTTTGTGAAAACTAATGCTGTAGAGACAAAGGGTTTTTTAAAGAAGGAAATAAACCCCAGTTAAAACCAATCCAGTTGGTAAAGTGCTTCATTATTCTAAAACTCATTGTCTTAGAGAAGTGATACTAAAATACATATTCCCTATCCACTTAATCTTACTTAACATGAAATATTTATTTTCAGATTAAACTGGGGCATAGATCAGAAGCTAAAGATGGTGAGTTTTAAAACGAATTCATGCTGTAGAAGCTGTACTTTGTTTGCTTTGTTTTTGTGAATTGATAGATTAATTTCCCATACCACTGGCTGAGAAAACTGAGCTCAATGCCTGCTGTAAGGCTTAGGAGAGGTTTGCTTCACAAGCTACAGGGACAACCAAAAGCAGCATAGATACCTGCATGCACAGTATATGTCTAAATATGAGTATATAACTTCTCAGTTTTAATGGAATTCAAACATGAATATAGCATAGAATAATAGTAATAATAGCAACAGCACTGAGTTTAGAATACCTTCCTATATCAATACATCCCTATGACTTAAATATTTAAGATGAATGAGAGTATTTGTGTCTGTTTTCAGATGTTTCCTTTGTTCTATTGTGATGTGTGCAGAGGCGAAAGTGGATAAAAATGAGATAAAACCTCTTGTCTCTGTGTCCTTTTTTTTTTTTTAATGTTCAGCACTGTAGAGCATGTGCTCTGACCAGCCCTGTGCCTCTATGCGTGGATGTGGCAAATTGAAACCAAGTAACCTTGGTCTTATCGCCTGTGTGGTGCAGCAGAATTTTGTTTGTGTGCAGGCTGCTGTCCTTCAGGATTCTTTCATCAGGTTACCAGCTTTCCAGTGAGGAGTGTTTGCTGTCAAGTCTGCAGTTCCTTTCTTCTGAAGAGAAACTGATCACTCATCCCAGAGTCTCAGAATGGAGCCAGCTGCCTGAGAGTCATGATCCACCTGGCCTTCAGTGGCCCTTAGGGACAGTCATTAGTTTTGGCAGCTACAGTATCTAGCTGTAGATGAAAGATGTTATTAAAAATAACGATCATATCTGCTTTCCCTGTGTTATCTGATAACATGGCATGCTTTTTTGTTTTCATCTAAGACTGTGCCCACCCAAAAGCAGCCTTTGTTAATTTGATTCCAAAACAGGCAATTGAAACAGGCAAAGCAGGGATGTAAAGTAATACATGTACTTTAGCCCAAAACGTTGCTAGTCTTAGGCATTGACTCATATCCCAGGTTTTAGGAGAACACTGTTTTTCAGCTCATGTGCAGTTGCAACTTCCTGCATGATATACCACAGGAGCGTTTGCTTGTCAGTTTTCATACAAGCCACACACACTACCATTTTTGAAGGAGGAATTGGTACCCTGCAGGAATCATGGTTTGATACAGTGCCATTAGTGTGACTGCTGAAGGGCACCATTTGTTCCCTGTTGGCCCCTGATTTTTCCTCTATAAAATCTGCTTATGAGAAGGTTCAAACAGGAATAAGCAGATTTTGGTCACTCTGTCATTTATGCCTTATATATGCTACAGCATGAATGTAGGAAAACATGTGCCTTGCATTATTAGATAATGCTATGTCAAAAAGAAAAGAGATTTATTAATGAGGTTTGGCCATATGTCTCCCTCTGGAAGTGAGACATGTTGAGGGACTGATATTTGCAAGATGAAGCTTTTCTTTAAAATTAAAGTAAGCCTTCCAATACCTTGAAAAAAGTGGTGTTTTTTTTTTTTTCTAAGACTATCCCTTTTTGCCAAAATGTAGGTGTGTTGCATCATAATCTAAACCAGATTACTATGATGTGAAATGGACTTGCTCTGGGAGAAAGTTTCTGCCCACTTTTATTTTGCAGCAATTTACTTGGTTATGGTAATGTCCTTGTTACTTAGCAAATTGTCGAGTGTTAAGAATGTAATTTGTTGTAGTAAAATGGTCTGTGGGTAGCAGTATGATAGGTTTATTTGGAGCTTATCCAAAATCCAAAGGTTTTGTTTTGTTCTTTCATCTTCTTTTCTTCTTTCCATCAATGTAGGAATCAACAGGACAGCCCTCAGGGAGATAAAACTGTTACAGGAGCTAAGCCATCCAAATATTATTGGTGTAAGTAAAATAAATGCTAGTTCTAGAATCAATGTTCAAATACTTTCAGTACTTCAGCAATTATTATGGCAATGTGCATATTTCAATATCAAAGGCAAAGTATTTTTTAAAAATCTTTTTAATTTTTAGCCTGAGCCTACACAGATACTAATAGTGGGAGAATTGTGAAAATGTAGATCACTTGATTTTGCATCTCTGATAGAATTGCTAATGAACACAGGGCTGAATTTAGCTGATTGATTGCTTCATATGGAACTGGTGACAAAAAGCAGACTTTTTAAAGCAATGGTAGAGAAAAAGTCATGTGGCTTATTAGTCATGTGCTTATTTTAGCACACAGATATGATGTTTAAAATGTCTTTTGGAAGAGGTAAAACTGATATTTTTTCAGTTTCAGTTGCATTTTGGTAGACTTAGGCTTACAGATACCCAGCTGGAGCTAAAGACATTTTAGAGTTAGCTCATAGTGATAATCAGAAAGTGTCAAATATGATTAAGTACATGAAATATGAATTTTCCATATACTTTGCAAGGTGGAAATACGGTTTTCTTCTGGATTGTGAATCTGCTTTCAAGGTAGTTGCTTTAGCTATCAAGGTTAGAGATACGCAGAGGATGGCAACTAAAACGGCAAAGGGATGGAGCATATTCTTTATGAAAAAACAAGGAATTCATCACTTTGGAGAGAGAAAGGCTGGGAATGGGGAGGTCTACAAAACCAAGATGATAGGTGGTGTCCATACAGAACTGGTATCTCCAAACCCCATTGTCCTAGAAATAAGAGATGTATTTAAAACCTTTTGGCAGCAGGAGTGGAAATTGTACTGCTTCACTCAGTGTGTAATGAATATAGGATGTGTTGAAAAAAGAGTTAGACAAATTTATGATCAGGAGTTCCATAAGCAGGTCCAAATCCAAGAGATTTGTTGTGCCTCTCTTAGTAGCCCTTACAAAACTTTGTGGGTTTTGGGAGTGTAAGGGGCACAGTCATGTTAAGAGCTATTCAAACAAATATCTTGCAATTTGCCAATTAATGTGGTCATCACACCAAGACTAAGGGATGAGCTGCACCAGGGAGAACATCCCGTCCTTATCTTGAAGGAAGAGTACCAGGCTGGATAATCTCTTGCTTTTGCTCGACATCAGGCTTGTGTTATCTCAAATTAGAAATTGATTGTGTCGTTACACAGCTTCATCCTAAGAAAAGACTGTTTAGATCTTCTCCAAAGAGTTTTATTTGTCTTGGGAAGCTAGCTACAAAAATGGATACACATCTAAAAATATCTGAAGCTAATAAGCCTAACACTTAAAATTTCTAAATACTGCATGCTTACAGGAAGCAGATACACAGAGCTGAATCCATGGGCAAACTTAGTCGTGTCTCAATAAAGGGTAGGAGTTTCATAGAACAGCAAAGTTTTGAAGACAAGGTATGCATTACATTATCTGCTGTAGTTAGCATTATAAAGTTAATTCTTTTTCTTTTTTCCTATCTCCAGGAAGGAAAGGCATTCATGTAAAATGTTATTTCCATACTTAATGGGGATGTTTTCTGGTTTAGAAACTGAGTTAAGAAGCTAAACTGAGTAAGAATTTTTGTGTTACAAGTCAAAAAACTTAAACCAGTTCTCAATAAGCTGAAAATCCACACGCCCACTACAGTGGTGTTGAATTTCAGCAAACTGGAAGAATCAGACCATGCTTAATCATAATGTATTTTGTTTTGCAGCTTATTGATGCATTTGGACACAAGTCGAATATTAGTTTGGTGTTTGATTTTATGGAAACAGATCTGGAGGTAAGATTTTTAAAAACTGGGGTTTTTTTATTTTAGTATCTCAAGATGGTTTATGAAAGTGCTGCTTTAACAGGCTTATATTTGCCCATATTAGAAATGTGACTTTTACTTTGTCAGTTGATGAGGATCATGTCTTAAAAGCAGCTTGAGTAATTTCAGTTTTTGAGTTCTCATTTGATTGATTACTTTTAAATACTCGTCTGCATGATCTTTAAGAAAAAGATTGTGTTTACTATGTTAGTTTTCTGGGACTCCAGTCAGAGTGTAGAACCTCTGGCACAGACCATTGCTTCTGGAATGCAATTGATAAGCATAATATCACACATGTTCATGTAAGTGTGACACTAAAATATAGTAAGAGACAAGCTGGTAGTAAAATCATGTGCACCTAAAACATGTTTTCAAATGTAGCAATGCTAGGTAATTGCAAATCAGTACCTTACAGATACAGGCTTGCTGAAATTTAGATGAATGCACACCTTGAAAAGATTAGGTCAGATTTTTGCTAATAGAAGTTAGTAGTGGGTAGACTTTTAGAGGATTCATTCTGTTTTCATAGTTATGCAAAGTTTAGAGATGAAGAAAATTGGTGTACAAAGAAAAATTAAATACTCTTGCACTGCACAATGCCATGGTGTGCAGTCTTTAAACTGTATTGTGGTATCTCCAGGCTGCCACTGAGACTGCTGCCTGTTCTGATTAAGCATAAGCTGCATACATGAAATTTGTGCAGTCTTAGCTCTTCTGTAGCTCAATAGCCTTATGGAAGGCTATTACTGAACAGGACAGTAGTATTAACAAAAAAGCTTTGGGTTGTTTGCATAGAATTTTAATGTTAAAAATCAAAGAATGTAGAAAACTTTAAAGTAGATTTTTTAAAATACAGTAAAGCGGCCATAGCCTCTGGTCGTTTTGGAAATAGAAGTAGAAACCATTGTATTTACAAAGATTAGTTGCTTAGGTTGTAAAGAGAAAGAAGGAATAAGTGGAAACAGAATTTCAAGTTTACTGACACATTTATCATTTGGAACACATTTATCTTTGTCCTGGAAGTTTGAGTATCAACATGGAACTGAGATTAAATACTAAACTTCTGTTTCCCACACATTTTTTCATTGTTGGGTTATGCAAAGTTTACATGAGCTATCTAGACTTCCATTTCAATTTCTGATCTCCAGAACTGACCTATATTTCTGGAAAAAGGGTGAAATGGTAGAGAATGTGTGACTGCCAATTTGAAGCCTGTCTTAAAGGCTTAAATAAGTTTTGAGCTCAAAGAATGGAAATAAGTTTGTTATGTGTGCTGAGCTTTACCATGACTTTAACACTTTGCAGGTTATTATAAAGGATACCAGTATTGTGCTGACACAGTCTCACATCAAGGCATATATGCTGATGACACTTCAAGGATTAGAATATTTACATCAGCATTGGATTCTACACAGGGTAAGCATATACTGAATTCACAGCCTTCATTCTGCAACAAAAATCACATTGGGTGGATTTAGAGTCTAAAGCCTAATGAAGGTAGCTTTGGAATTCAGACGTTCTCATTCCGTAAGAATTCATATTTGCTGTTTTGGAGAGATAATGGCAGTACCAGAACTGTTAAGATTTATTGTTGTGGTTATGACTTCAATACTTACAGAAAAGGTTTTCCAATTAGAGGTGACTTTAATTATCACTGTAAACTGGGTCTGCCTGGGATGGATTCGACTTTTTTTCCACAGCAGCTGAACTCTTGAGGTTTTCTACTTTTTTTCAGGCAGTGTCAAGGTTTTCTTTTTTTTCCCACTCTTGCCCTGATAAATAGGTTTGGGGCAAGATGTGAGGAGGAGACACAGCTAGGGCAGCTGACTCAAGTTGCATGTAGGGATACTGCATGCCATGTAATGCCTTGGTCAGTGTAAAAACTGGAGTAGAGGAAAAAGGGGAATTTTGGTTTCCCAGCTGGCTGTTGTTGGGAGACTGTGTATTCACTCTCCTTTTGGGAGGTGGTGAAGGATTTCCGTGGCCTTGCTTGTTTGATTGGGTTTTTAGTTCTTTCTTTCATAGGTTAAACTGCCTTTAAAGTGCTCCTAGAGTTTTCTTGCTTTTGATCTTTTCTCCCCTATACTGCTGAAGGTCATGGGTAGGATGAGAATAGAAAGAACAAATGGCTCTGTGGATACTTTTCTGTTGGCCAGAGGTCAAGCCACAATACACTGTTACTATATTGAACTATGTGACTTACATGATTTCTGCCATTATTAGAAACATTGGCCACATCTTTTTATTATTCAGCTGGCAGCTGTGCAGGTAACATAACTGCTGGATCTGCAGAAAAGGTAAAATGTATCAAGAGGCTTTTTTAAACTCTGCATCTTAAATGTGTTAATATTCAAATGGGTCTGTCTCACTATGATTTTCATGTAAGATGAAACACTTACTTCCTGGGGTTTTTAAATTTTTTGCTCACAATGTAGGTTTTAGGATAGAATCAAATCTTTCATTTTACAATACTGTTGCAACATGTCTGCCAGGAAATTAATTATATGTCTATTTTTATTAATACTGGAAAATCTCATTATTTGTTTTCTATACTGGCAGGATCTTAAACCAAATAACTTGTTGCTAGATGAAAATGGAGTTTTAAAATTGGCTGACTTTGGCTTGGCAAAATCTTTTGGAAGCCCGAATAGAGTTTATACTCATCAGGTAGTAACAAGGTAAGACACTCTATTTTGTTTCTTACACAGAGATTGCTTAGTTGTTTTATAGATGTTTCTTGAAATATGTCATGTCAAATCAACATATTCAGAGTGACATCTGCTCATGTGATGTGGCAAGAGTCACATAAAAAACTGCAAGGAAGCATTGTTTAACATTTTTTAACAAAGTCTCTATAAGAACTGGTAGTGTATGCATCTGTGGGGGTGGTTCTCCTATCTGTCAAATAATACTCCTTCAAAATAATGTGGGAATAGCATGCATCCACTTTTAAGCCTGGATTTTGGAGCAAGACAGCTGCTGCTTTCTGCTAATCAGAAGACCTAGAACCAATTTTGGAGCTAGTCACATAACTTTTTTGGAGAAAAACACTTGAACCAATTAAAATATTTATAAGTGTTTTTATGGCATGCTTATTTAAGGTATACTATAAAAAGTGGGACTGTAAAATATGCAGTGTGTTGCTTTCTGACTGCTGTGATGCTAAAACTATTCAGGTAAAGCTGGTTCAACACCTTTATTCAAAAGACAGAAATTCTACAGTGTCAAATGCAGTGTCATTTCATTAAACTTGATTGTTCTTAGGCAGTGTGACTAGTTGTTTCAAAACAACAAGGCTTATTTTGCATAAAAGTAGTCTCTATGGGAGGAATTCTGTCTTGCTGTGATTAATTCAACATAAAATTTTAAGAACATTTCAGTTTATCTGTATGTTAAGAACTTTCTTCCTTGCATGTCTGCTGTTCAATACTTAATCAGGTCAGTTGAAACTGCAGCTAATCTGTGGTTGTACCTAACTCTATGGTGAGGTGTGCACAGATTTGTTCATTCTTTCTTAAACAAAACACATTGCAGAATACAGCTCTTCAATGTCTGAAAAGTATACAGGCAAGAAGTAATATCCTTTTTTTAGCTTTTGCATTGCTAGAATATGTAGCATTTGATATGAGCAAAGCCAGGTAATTCTTCCAAAACGTGTTTTCTTTTCAGGTGGTACCGAGCCCCAGAACTGTTGTTTGGGGCTAGAATGTATGGTGTTGGTGTGGATATGTGGGCTGTTGGTTGTATTTTAGCCGAATTGCTCCTCAGAGTAAGTATTGAAATGTAAACAAGCATTTTGTTTATGCCCTTCCATTCACTACAGCTTTTTACAGGTTTCTTCTTTCCTGCTAAAAGCAGAAGATGAACACAGGCTAGAAGAAACTTTCCAAAAGCTTGTTCAGTGTAATGAAAGTGGTTTGTTGGAATAGATTCAGGCTTCATAAACATCACAAGCTTTGGAAGTCTTTAAAAACAGCTGGGTAAAAAAGTTGCAACAAACTGTCACACTCCTACCTTGGGAGAGGTCAAGTAGGTAACTCTTTCAGTCCACAGACACCTATTTTAGTTCATGACCCCTCTAGAAACGTAACATCACAGACACTTGCATGGGCTGTCCCTTTTACACTGTTCTTCAATTATAATCACCAGTACCTTAATTGTGGGTTTATTTGAAATTAATGGAAGACTAATGTTTTTCTTAACTGCAATTAGTGGACAATTCTGAAATGGAGCTGAAGGTTACCATCAGGATAATTCTTTGGCACTCCTTAGTGTGGTGCACAAATGTAATGGTCCTTGAGTATTTTCCACTGAAGTAGAATGGTTATTATACAGCTCTTTGGAGATGACATTAAAGTGTGAGGGGAGCAGTGGAGGGCTGGGGCACAGACATGGCTGAAGGCATGAAATAGCCAGCCTGCAGTCTAGTTTATTTTCCATGACTAAGTGGCTTCTGCTTGGTTTCTGCACCTTTGAATGCTTTTGTGGCCTTATCATAACCAGACTGGAGAGCCTTCTGTGTGAAAGCACCTTTAAAGAAACGTTTTGCCTTGATTGGTCACACCAAATATGTGTGCTGATTCAATCTGATTGGCAGTTGAGATATGGAAATGTGGAGATATGGAAACAGTGGCTCTTTAAGCAGCACTGGTGATGGGTACATTAGGCATTAGACCTGCTGAAGTTGAATACATTTAAGCAAAGTTAGTAAGCCAATAGTTCTTTAATTCAGTTGATTCTTTGGTTTGTCACAAAACAGGAAATGTTCAGTTTTTATCACTGTGCTGTTTTGAAGTGTATGCATCCTTTTTCAGGACAACACAACTTTTGGGAGCTTTTTGTGAAAGCAGTTTATATTCAAGGGACTTTCATGATGCCACAATTCAGTATGCTGTCTACAAGGGATATCCATTATGATTTTTCTGTCCTAATTAATTAAACACTGCCTCTAATTCTTCATCAATATGCTTTGGTCACCAAGTTTCTTTTTATTCGCATTGTGTACCTGATATGTGAGCTAGAAGTTGGACTGGGCAGA
>VWYP01023690.1:0-10004 GCA_013400435.1 Pycnonotus jocosus | reverse complement strand
TTTGGTTTTTTTTTTCCTATTCCAGTTTTGCAGGAGAAGTTACCTGAGAATACAGAAATACTGCTTCCTTCAAAGCCTTGAAGACTGCAGTGAGAGACAGAGGAGGAAGATCCAACTGGGAATACTATACTGTACTGGTCCTCCTGTCAGCCTGTGTCTGTAGAACAATCCACAGTACTGGACTCAGCTTTGCCTGAATTCCAGCATGGAGAGCCAGCAGAGTTTCTGCTGGGTAACCAAACTTCTGCAGTGAAGAGAACCAAGCTTATGAATGCTATTGCTGCATCTTAACTGTGTGCCCACTGCTATTGTGCAGTGAATCTCAGGGATACGTGCTGAGCCACTGTCATCATTTGGCTTTGAACCACATTCAGCATTCTCTTTTCTAAATTTGCAGCACATGTAGTAGTGAACGCCTTTGAGGCTTGTAGAGAAGCAGCAACCATCATCTTGTTGTGTGTTCCTCCATTTTGCTGCTACTTGAGCTAACATAAAGTATTAGGCCTTGTAAGGGAGATGAGTTAGTATTTTCCCAGTAGCCTACTCTGTTCTGTATTGGTGGTTGGTAGTTGAAAAATAAGCAGATTTCCTAAGATCTAATTGACAGTATAGAGAAAAATATTATCCATTAACATTAGTTGTATAAATTTTTATTGTCTGTTTAATCAAACGTCATCCTCCTCATTGTAGGCTAGAAGATTAAGATAACTACACTGGCACAGGTTCAAAAATATGTTAATCTGAATAGGGAAGAGGGATTTAGGAGTACTGTAAACTTCTTTGCATTTGGTTATCTAGAGTATCTTTCTAACTGATCCTAAAAGCCTGGAAACCTTCAACTCCTAAAACAGATAGTCAGTGAAAAATGCAGTATCCTTACAATTGGGTATATAACAGATAAGGTTTGCATGACAGTGACAATCTTCAGTATGCTGTCAGTTCTGCTTTAGGTAAGAAACACTGTTTCTGTCTTGTAAAAAAAGTCATATCTATCTAGACAACACCCTTCCCTGAATGAAACCTTTTCCACTGGAGCAAGTAGCAATCCTCTAAGCTCCTACTGGCAAAAGTTGTAGAGTAGGTACCAAATTAGGTAGGCAGTCAGTGTATTAATGTACAGAGAGTGGTTAATGTGCTCTCTAAGAGTGGGCTGGAAGTGTGATGTGCCAAAGCCTGAGCAGCAGGCCTCAGCCAGAGCTGACTTACAAGATGAATCCTGGGCATTATGTGACTGACACGGTAGTGTTGCGTAGTTGAAAACAAATGACTGAGATGCTGATGCTAGCTGTTTATCACCAGACCGGCTGCTTTAGAAACTTTCACATAACCTTGTGCCACTATCTGCAAGAAATGTATCATTTTAAGGAACTTCCCAAGGGGGATTAATAGAGACTCGTTTGTGGGGTATTTTAGGGAAAACCCTCCCAGCCAAGACCTGGCCTCTGGCCACATGCTGGCCCCAACTGGGAGGGAAGTATGTTATCAGACCCAAGTGCTTCTGCACAAAAAATATAATCTTTGATTTGCTGATTTGGGCCTATAAAAGCTGGAGCCCCTTTCAAGGTGAATTTGGAGACCTCATCTATGAGTGGACACACCCTGTAGGATTTTCCCAATTGCCAGGAATGGTCCTTCACATCCTCGCTGTGAAAGGGGCCTCCCCAGCAGTTTCATACTCTGGAGATGGTAAAGTATTTAGGCAGTTGGTGATTTATCTTTCTAAATCACTATCTTTTCTCTTTCGTAATTATGATTAGGTGTGTTATCTTGCTTATTTTCACATACTGCTAAAGCTGAGCACGTAGTAAGCTTATTGTTTTATTGAATGTATCATTTTAGTTTTGTGTTGCCTTAATACTTGTTGTAAAATAAGACCATTCTTTCCATTGGTGTATGTGTCCTTTAAATTGGCCTGTCAATTGGCAAAACAAAGTGAGAGGATATTTTGTGACCAAGACTATTGTCTTGTATGCATGTATGCCACAGTAAATCCTCACAAAGTGCAATTTTTTATATAATACAAGTACAGGAGCTGTTTCCCTCCAGCTCCCCTGCAGCAATTTGGACTGTGCTCTGTATGTACAGTTGGGTCCTGTTCTATATCATGAGTGTGTGTTGTATGTCTTGTTTTCAGCTGAGTTCAGCTGAATTGTTTTGGTTGAATGGAGCTGAGTGAATCTACCTATGTCAGGGATTAAATTGCCTTGCTCTTAGTGACAGTGTGCACAGATAAAATGTATGTGCATCCCAGAGTAAGATAAGATTAGAGAAAGGATCAGCACAACAATTTTTTTTATTCTCAAGCTTTTGGATGGTTTGATTTAACTTTTGTGACAGATCAGAACTCCAGAAGAAATATTTGGGACTTGTGAATATTAGTCAATTAGTCATCTAAATACTGTTTAATTTGTGATTTAGTTAGTTTGTAAACTTTATGTCATATCAATCATGCTTCAGCATTGATAGTCTGTCTCTAATCACACCAATTTACTGAATATGCAGCTACTGCAAGCTATTTGGCCTCTGTTTTGAACCACAGCAATCAAGCACAGTTTGTCTGGAGCATATAACATGCATGCTTGTGCAAAACTGTCAGATGTACACCTGAGCAAACAGGAACATAATGTGAATGCCTTTTCCCTTGGGTTGAGACATTTCTTCTGCCTTTACCATCTTTTTATCATGAGTTACTGCTGTTTCTTCCTGAAAGGTTAAATGCAAACATGATGGCTTATACCTCAAAACTTGATGGAATTTAAGTGACTTCTATGCATTGTATTGGTATTGTTTATAATTGAACTAGAATGGTGTTCTCTTCTTCCACTTTGTTGCCACAATAAAGTAGCAAAACTCATTGCATGAGCACACCATACAGAAAGGTGCTCTCTGTTTTAAACAAAACTGATTTCCTTTTCTTGTAGATGCCAGTTTTACTTGTGGTGGCATGGAGAACAAGGACTGCTAGCTATCACATCCTCCTCTGTCTCCCTGGCTCTTGATTAGTGTCAATGCTGATCCCAGAAGCCTTTTTGTTTTGGCTGCAGTTACTGTTTTGCATTTTTTGTATTTTTCTATACATGATGTAGCCTTGATGTGCTCCAGGCAACACTGCCAATTCTTTGTTTCTGCCAGTCATTCTTGGCTTTTGTTACTGTTCTTGTTCTCTTGAATTACTGCATGTGCACTGCTCACAGCCATTTCTTCTGGTGCACAAATGTTTATGCTCCATGTGCACCAGTGTAATGATTCCTTTACTGAGCAGATTTTACCTGCCACCTTTTAATACTGCAAGAGAAGGAAGGGGTCATTACAAAAGAGGCTATCATTGGGTCTGTTTTTCTTTTAATCTCTCTCCTCCCCCTTTCATTTTATACTCAGATACGTCAGCTTTGTCTCTGAATTAAGCTATTCTCTCCACAAGCCTATAATAAAATTACAGGATAAACCATAGATACGTCTGCATATGGTTTATCAAGCTGAGACCGAAAAACTTCTCAGAGAACTAAACTGAGTGCTTTGAACACTTTTGGCAGGATGTATTTTGACAATACACCTTGCTCATATCCAGTAATGAGTGGCTCTGCAAAAGACATGCACAGCTGCAGTCTCTTTTGGCTGCAAAACAGCACTGCCTAGGAAAACAGCACTGCCTAGGAAAACAGCACTGCCTAGGATCACTTCCATTGATCCTGATCTTCCAGAAGACCTTCTGGGAGTTAGACTGACTCCTGTAGCCCACCACTACAAGGATGATTCCCGAAGCAGCTCTGATCTTGCTAGAGGGAACTCTACTTGGCCAAACTTTTTTCATCACATAATGCCAATTTCATATTTTCAGGTTTTCCTAAGTAGAGTTTTGATGCTATTGAACTAGACTCATGTCATCTCTGTGTTCCATTCTAGTCTTTCCAATCTTTTCTTCATTGGCAACTTACTCGGAAATTTTCTATTTATTTGTTTTTAAAAACTCCTTTCAAATAAAAGGACAGGTTGTCTCTAACTTCCAAAGAATCAAATCTGTGGGCTGCAGGTCCTGCACAAGGACTTTTTGAGGATCTTGTTTTGGGGACAGCACAGAGGCCATTAGCACTGTAACCATTTCTTCTTGTTCTGCCAGCTCAAATTGTGCCCAGAAAGCTTCATAGTAACAGTGTTCATTACTGTGATATGAGCAGAATGATCTGCAGAGATGGAAGCAGAAGATGAGGCACTTTACTCTTAGTTAGAATGCATTGCTGTTGTGTAGCGTATTGCCTACCACAGGAGATTTGTTCCTTTGGCAATGGTAGTTATACAACAGGTATATATTGAAGCTCTGTGCTTTGATTTGGGGAAATCTCCATTTTGGGCCAAGGTGGTAGGCAGGTACCCTCAAAGAATACTTATGCTGTCCTGCATGGACTTGTCATCTGTGATTTTTTTTTTTTTTCCCCTAAGAAAACGTTCACTGTCAAAATTAACAGATAACAGTTATTGCAATCTGCCAGGCCTGAAGAAGTCTGCTACTGAGTTGACAAATGTAAAACTGTCCTTTTCTTGCTACNCAACTGTCTGATCTTACCCTAGTGCTTACTTGTCTCTCTAAGAGTCATCACTCTTCAAGCTTCATGTTTTGTTGTAAGGACGGAGAACCAGGTTGACTATCACCTGTTAAACCTCATATTCTTGTAGAGCTGCTTTAATAATACCCTTTATATTGACTGTATCTGGTAACTTGGGGATATCAGGCTTCCCTTCTTCCATCTGTCACTCATTAAGCCCATTAAGACTCTGCCTCCCAGTCAGCACCAGACTCCCTGCTGTTGGCTGATTACCTGAGTGTCTGAAATGTGAAATATGCAGGGGTACACTGCTGTCTCCTTTTCTCCCAGCACACTGTTTCCTCAGCATCACCTGAGTTAAATGTCCACGCCACTTGTTTCTAAGGTAAGGGTGTTAGTTGTGATTGAAAATCTGGGACATCATGTAATGAAATTCAGAGTAAGAAGGAAATGCTGTACTGCATCCAGTGGCAGGGGGCTTAGAAAAAAAATAACATTTGTAAGTGGCATTTCATGGCATTGTGCTAAAACAGGGCAATGAAGAACATGTAAAAGCAAGACAGGAGTTCAGTGCAAGCCTGTGTAATGCCTGTCTTCACTTAAAAAAATTAACCTCCTCAGAAAAGTGTAATTGATACATTTCCTTAATAGACAATGCAGATCTTAATCCATTCTAAACTAACATCAGAGTGAAAAAACAACTAAGCAACCAGTTTATTAAACTATCTTTAAAAAAAAAAAAAAAAAAAAAAAAAAAAGGTTTTGAAAGCAATTTTACCTGGAAATACCAGACTTGTGGGTTTTTTAAAACTGAGCTCTTCAAATGCTATGCAATACTTTCTTTCAAGTCTAGCAAGTTTCATTTGACTAGAATCTAACCAAATTTGAATACTTAAATGCATGGATAATTTTTCAGAAATCAATAACTGCTACTCACCAGAAAATATTTTTTGTGTGAATTACAAAACACTAATAAAGATACAGAGGAAAATATCACCATTTAGCATTATGACCAGCCCATTTTTCTGAAAGAGGAAGTTACATTTATGTGTCAGGCCCCACAGGCACTGATAGTCCCTGTGATCTCTCCCCTTCAGGGATTTATAGTTGCAGGCTGCTCTTTTCTTGTGCTGACAGATCCTTGGGTGTTTGTGTTGCTGTTGCAGTAACAGGTACTGTAATATTCCAACTTTCTTTTTGTCAGGCCCACAGCTGTTCCAGCTGCTCCTGGCATGATTCCTAGGGTACCCTGGCTTTTGGAAGATGCCCAAAGGCCAGGGCTTCTACAAACCCTTGGCTACCTACAAGCATGTGGGGAGATGTGGTCCATAATCCAGATGCTGGTGCACACTTAGAAACACTGGAGAAAGCTGTGACTTTATTATGGTCTTTAGCCACCTAGACTGCATGACACAGATGATCTTGCAGTGACACACAAGCAAAACTGCAGGTGATAAATAAATTACTTCTGTCTGATCACACTTTTGCACAGTGCTTCCCTATACTGGAATATCTCTTCCACAGGAAACAACTGTAGCAAACAGTATTGGCTGTCAGAGCTCTGGTTGAGAATCTAAGTTGTGGTTTCCATAACATGTGCACATGCATAGACATTTTCCCTCTTTCCCATAACCATGTTTTTGTCTGGTTTCTTAATTACTAGACTCAAGCAGAATACACATTTTCTTAAAAAGCAATTTCAAGCCTTTTTTGTTTTAACAGACATACAAATTCTAAATTTACAGAAGTGACCACCACATGTAACAATCTGGGTTTTTTTTTTCTTTCTGCCTGCATTTACATTTGAAAAAAAAAAATTGCCATATTTAATTTCACCTGAAAAACAGACAAGTGGTGTATTTCTCCTTCTCATTGGATACAGGCATTTTGTGCCCTTCATTTTGCCAATTGACACAAATCAAAACTGTTCAATTACAGAAAAAAACCTTGAAATTACGTAACATTGAAAGCATCATTCTGAGTTGTAGCTTTATTTCAGACCATGAGAACAAAACCATGAAATTCCTAACACTCTTATCCCAAAATACACTGGGCTGGTTCATCCTGAGGAAGCAGAGAGTCTTTGAGCATTCCTGGTAAGTTATGATTTCCCTGTCCTATGCCAAAAAGCTTTCTGCTTCACCACAAACATCTTTTGACTTCTCTGTAGAGGTAGTAATACTGCACTCTTCTCACAGTAAAGAAGGGTGGTGAGAACCTCTGCTCTTGTAACAATAATCCATGTAGAAATGAGTGTGGGAAGAGTAAAGTGGATATGTGTAAATGTGCAACACATGCAAGTGGAACTGTGGCTGGACTCTGAGGGTAATAACGCCTGTCCCAGTCACCTGAGCAGAGCTGGTGTGCCAGAGGTCACTGGTATGTCTAAAAACACGTTGGCTGTCTTGTGGGCTGCCTAAAGGTGCCTCAAAGTGACATGCTTCAGGGGCTTCAGGTTCTGCTGCTCCACCTGCACACATTCTGGTGAGGAGAATGGTTTGCTCCCAGGGCACAGCTGGCTTCTGACCAGGGGTTTTCCTGAGAATTGCCCCATGGTTACAGCTTCCAACCCAGTGCTTTACTTCCTTCTTTGCTCCCTGGCACCTCAATGGAGATCAGAGTTTTAAGTCAGTTCTTGGGTACTCCTTGGCTGTCTTTTGTCCTGTGGGGATACTCCATGCCTGCATTCTTCTTGACTTACTAGAACTCTCTGTTTGCATAAAATTCCCTACACAGAGCAAGACCAAGGCATCTTGCCTTTCCCTAGTGATGCTGTGAATTCCCTGCCACTTGAAAGCCCTAAATCAGAATTAGCATCTCTTCAAAGAGGCCCCCTGCCAAAAGGAAAAGATATTGAGGAATTACTACTGGTTGAAGATTTCTGTCCAGTAAATCAGATGAGCCTGCTCTGATTTCAGAATGTGTATTTGATGGGTAAACCTTATTCTAAATGCACTTGTAGTTTGACAGTGACAATTCTTTCCATGTAGTAACATCTGCACATTGCTTTGCCATTAGTCTGCATAATGTTTGCCATCAACACAGCAGGGAAGTTCAAGCCTTCCTGGTGATGAATTTTTATGGAAAAAGCCAAGGCATACATCCCAGTGCTCTAGGGTGCTCTAACTGATTGGAAAGCCATTACAGCACTCTGCTGTTTTCTTCAGTGCAGAGGCTGGATTTGTTCATAACAATACTGGCTGGCATTAACAGACTTGCATAGAGCAGTGAATTAATGAATTAATTATGATTTATTATGAAATAATCATGATAATTAATTAATTCCCATGCAGCAAATGCTTGTTGCTACCACAGACACACTGATGTGTGGAACAGCCCCTCGTACTCCTCCACCATGCCCTTACATCCTTCACCAGTCCCTCTTTGTTAGACAGTTTCATTTTGAAATTAAACCTCAGATTCTCCTTCATGTTTTGAGTTGATCTTGCAGATGTGGAAACTAAGCAAAGCCTCACCAGACAGCTTCTTGCAATTGTACAAGAAGTCTGGAACAGAAATAGCGGATGATTGCAGTTCGCTGAGTTCTCATTATGCTGCGATCCTTGTGTTCCCATGTCTTAACCACATTCTTTGGGAAGCTGACTGTGTTTCAAAGTTAAACACACCAGTGGTTTTCCACTGCCTGTTGGCTGGTCATGCTGCTTGTTGTCCACTTCTTGAGTCTATCTCTGCCACTTCAGGGGAAAGGAGCTATAAATCAGAGAAGGTGTGCTCAGCCTCCAGCCCTAGTGGTGGCTTGAGGAGTCCTCATCTGAGGTTGGGACTTTTGCTGCTTCTACAAAGCAGGAGCATCAGCCACATCAGTGCCTGAACTGTGCTGGGGTGCTCTCAGATGCCCATAAACTGGTGTTCTTTGCAGTTTAATAACCATCTGGTTGACAGAATTAATCCTGTACTTTAGCAGGGGCTGACAGCAGGTCTGTGAGCCAAATGACTGAGTCAGCAGAAGAAGAAGTTGGTAAGATTTGTGTATACCTGTGAAAGGAAGAAGACAAGGTCATGAGCATGGGAACCGATAAAACAGACAATTAAAAGGGGATTTGCAGTTTTGCAGTTAAAGAAACAGAAATTAATACGTGCCTTTAGATTTTTTGCCAATGCCTGCCAAATATATTGGCATTAATTGTTTTGTACTAATGAACACGATGAGCTGTTTTAATTAACCAATAATTTAATACACTTTGTTTAGAAATGTATAAAAAGGGAACACACAGCAGACAAATGAGAAGCTTTTGATGCGTTGCTCAGTGTGTTGTGTCCATCTCTGCAGCCACATGTGGTGACCTTTGATGTGATGGGCTATGGGGTGAGGAGTAGCAGAGATGGAGCCCAGCAAAGCTGAGAGCAGCAGGGGAAGCTGCAGGTCCAGATCTGACTTTGACACCTGGAGTTGAAGGTGAGCCACTGGGGACATAATAGGAAATAATTTATCAAGCGAAGAGCAGAGTGTTTTATCTACATGGAAAACTCTGTTGAAGAGAAAAGGCATTAAGACTATGGACTGTGCCCTTCGTAGTATGTTTTTGTAGGCAAAGTCACAAGATTTTGAAACTGATGCAAGTACTGCTTTTAGTGATAGTGTTTGGAAAGAAGTTGGGGAAAGACTGTGGGATGAGGTGTCAAAATGGGACAAAGCAGCTGCAGATTTATCCACTACCTGGAGAGTGCTCTATGAGACTTTGAAAGAATGGAAAACCAGAGCAGGATAAGAGAGAGCAGGAGATGGAAGGAGAATCAGAGAAAAAACCTGAAGTTAATGGGGAACAGCAGAAAAGGGAATTCTCAAGCAGCTTGAGAATGTGCCCTTCTCTGAAGCAGAGCTCACTGGAGTTGTTTCTGTGGAGGTTTCTCCAGGGTCTGCTGTTATGGGAAATGAACAACAAGCTGATAACGCCTCTCGATATCTGTCCCCAAAAGATTGTGTTAAGCCTGTGTATTCTCCCCCCCACAGCAGATACCTGAAATACGTGCCAAATCGAAATGTGCTACTCCTGCACAGCAGCTAGCTGAAATGACCTTAAAAGAGAAACAAGTTGAAAAACAAGTTGAGCTGTCTGCTCTTTCGCTTCCCTCTGAACTGCACAAACAAATGAAATCGTTAATGCTGTATCCCCCATCGCCTGCCACTGAAAGAGAAAGAAATATCAGTGACCAGAAAATCTGAACTGGTCCATGGATCTGTTTGCTGCAAACCTTGCAATAGATCTAAGCCTGGAACTCCTTGGACTTTAACCCCTGTCAAGTAACTGTAACTGTTTGACAACCTTTCAAATTTTGGGAACATGTTAAAAAGAAAGCAGCTGAAGAGGGGGACTGGGATTTACTAAAAAAAAACAGGTCCACCAAAAACATCAGATATGCAAAGTGTTGATATGAATGTTGTTTGATAATCTTATGGCTTTTCCTGTTTTTAAAGCAGTTCCTAATTCAGGACAAAATGAT
>VWYP01023647.1:16129-36399 GCA_013400435.1 Pycnonotus jocosus | reverse complement strand
CAGGACACAGAGAATGGCTTCCCTGCAGAGAACAGGGGATATTGGGAAGGAATTCCCAGCTGTGAAGGTGGTGAGGGGCTGGCACAGGTTTCCCAGAGAAGTTGTGGCTGCCCGTGAATCCCTGGGAGTATCTAAGGCCATGTTGCATGGGGCTTGGAGCAACCTGGGATAGTGGAAGTTGTCCCAGCCCAAACCATTCTTGATTCTAAGGACAGTGTGTCCCAAGCAGAAGCTCTGCTACTACAGGCAATGTGTGGGCACAACAGTCCCATTTCTGAGTAGTAATCGTTGTGAGAAGTGCTGGCTTTTTAGTTATGGCACAGCTCTTTATGATCTCATTTCCCATATATCCTGCAATGAACTAATTATGTTTTAATTTGGAGGAGTAATTGCTCCTCACAACATCCCGAAAGTGAACCTTGAGGATATCAGAACAGCAGGGTGGACTGAGAGGCTTGCTTAGCCTGGATGTGTTCATAGTGCTGCAAACACATGACAAGGATCCTCCACCTGGTGTGCTGCCTGCCAGGGTGTCCTCCAGTGAAGGGCTATGATTGGTTGTGCTTGCCTGAGCAGTTGAGAAACTACTTTGAAAGATCTGGAAAGAAACTGCCTTCTCTGCAAATTAAATGAGTTTCTGTCCTGAGTGAGAGAGTCTGGCCTAGTAGAGAGGGGAACAGCATACTCAAATGATAGTCTTCCATGGGCAGGAAGAAGCACCCAGACACACTCAGGGAGCCTGAACTCACCAGGGAGATGTGGGATGATCTTGTCTTCTTGCAGAGTCGAGCCTGTTTCCTTCAGCCTGCAGTGTGCTGTTAACTGGGGATGGCTTCTGGTCACGTCTTCCTACAGCAAAGAGATACAGAAGTCTGGAATCTGGAGAGCCACAGAGCAAGACTGACAGCAGGACAATAACATCACGGAATGGTTTGTGTTGCGTGGACCTTAAAGACCATTCCAAACCCCTCTGCCGTGGGCAAGGACATCTTCCACTATCTCAAATTACTCCAAGCCCTGTCCAGTCTGGCCTTGGAGACTTCCAGGGATGGTGCAGCCACAGCTGCTCTGGAAAACCTGTGCCAGAGCCTCACCACCCTCACAGGGGAGATTTTCTTTCCAATACCTCATCTAACCCTGCCCTCTGGGAAGTGGGAAGCTATTACCCCTTGTCCTGTCACTCCAGACACTTATAAATAGTCTCTCTCCACTTGTTTCGTCAGTTCCCTGCACGTATTGAAGGCCCTCAATTAGGTCACTTAGAAGCTGCCTGTTCTCCAGGCTGAACAATCCCAATTCTCAGCCTTTCCCCAGAGCAGGGGTGCTCCATCCCTCTGATCTACCTGCTCTGGATTCACTCCAGCAGCTCCATGTCCTTGTGCTGTTGGAGCCAGGGCTGGAGGCACCTCTGCAGGTGGGGTCTCACCTGAGCACAGGGGCAGAGGGGCAGAATTCCCCCTTGCCCCTCTGCCCATGCTGGAGGATCACCCCAGGGCAATGGGGAGGTTCAGGGCTGGGGCAGGTCCAGCTCTCACCTACAGCACCCCCAGGTCCTTATCCCAGGGCTGCTCCCTCTGCTCATCTCCAGCCTGGATTGATCCTGGGGGTTGCCCTGACCCAGGTGCAGCTCCAGCACTTGGCATTGTTAAACTTTGTGAGATTCCCACAGGCCACTTCTCCAGCCTGTCCAGGTCTCTCTGGATGTCATCCCATCCTCCAGCTTGGTGACATCTGCAAATGCACTGAGGGTGCCCTTGATGCCTCTGTCTGTGTCATTAATGAAGATGTTCAATAACACTGGTGCCCATATGAACCCCTGAGGGACACCACCTGTCCCTGATGTCCACTGGGACCCTGAGCCATTGACCACAATCCTCTGGATGTGATCATCCAACAATGTCCTACCAAATTCAAGGTCTCCTACCAAATCCATCTTAGTTTTAGAGAGGAAGATGTTATGTGGTACAGTGTCAAAGGTTTTATGGGAGATCAGTAAATAAAAGGTGAATGTATTTATAGGGCAATACACCAAGAACTTGTCTAGATGTAAAAAAACCTTTGAGAAGTACCAAGGGCCCGTGGGATAAAGGACCCAGTTGCTGGGACCACTGTGATTGTCTCAGTAAACAGAAAGTAGGTGCTGAACAGAAAGTAGCTCCTTTCTGCTGTGCCTTAAAATGTCTCCCAGAGTCAACACAAAGACAAACATCTTGGTGCCTCTCTTTGTGTACAACACCCAGCCCGCACTGAAGTGGAGCTGTGGATTGCTGGCCCAAATGCTCACCACTCATATTTCAGCACAATGAAACAGACATATGCTTGTGTAAAGGAGATGGTCCAGAAGAGTCACCGGTCTAAAAAATATTTAAAAGGCTGCTTTTTTTTCCCCTTTTGCTGTCAAAAGCTGATGATTTTTGGAAACTACAGTTTTAATGGAAGAAGTATCATCTTTGCTGATATCTTCATCTAAAGATATAAGTGGGAACAGGCTGTTCCATGAGCAGCAGAATTAACAAAACCACGTTTTTTGTGAATATGTGTCTCAGGTTTGAACTTTCTGGTTAAACTACGGGGCCAATTTAAGATTTTCCTATAGCTGTGATATGAATAATATCTCCACCCAACACAGATTCTCCACATTTTGATAAAGGGTAAATGGAGCCTCTCTTACTCTGTCTGGTGCAACTAATCAAGTCCCTGTTTTCCCCCAGGCAGTAAATTTTCATGAAACATGTACAATTCCAACATATTTTGTTGAAACAGGTTCAAAAGTGGTCAGAGGGACACAAAGAGATGAGATGATACGCACATAAGTTGGATCATGTAAGTCCTTGTTTTCTTTGGAAACCAGGGTAGAAACATTCTCCACAGGCAGCTTTTAATGCAGGAAATGGCTGTTTATGGAAATCTTTATAGCCTTTTCTATTTTATAAAGGGATAAGGTACAAAGGATGCAACTTGACTTCTCTCCTCTGTATTATTTATTACATATAGGAGAAGCAATGTATAGAGGTAATCTACAAGGATTTTCCAGCAATTGTTCTTCCGCTTACAAATTTTCTAAATTCTTGTTGTGCATCATTTTGACAAACAGAACCTCAACAATAGGCTTTCACATTTTTAATTCTAGTATTTCACTGCTTGTCCTTGCTGAGACTTTCAGTGAATAATCTTTGAGCTGTTTTGTAAAGACCGTGTGAATCAATTTGAATGCCAGTATTTAAATTTTAAGATTTTCTGAAGATCAAAGGTTAAGCACTGTTGTTATATAAACACTTAACAAAAGTTTGCCTGTCAGATACGTTACTTTTTCTTATCTTACATTTTAGTAGACTGTCTGTCATCAGAAAGTGCTTTAGACCAGACATAATAAAAATAGAAAATAAGCTATTTAAAAAAAAAAAAATCCATTAGTTTTATATCTTTATACAAGAAAGAAACATCAATGATGCAAGGTCATTTTCCAATACACATGTCCTCTTTCCTACCTGAAGGACTGGTGAAAAACTTTGGATTCTCCATCCCTGGAAGTGTCCAAGGCCAGGCTGGATGAGGCTTGGAGCAAGCTGGGATAGTGGAAGTTATCCCTGCCCACGGCAGAGGGTGGAATGGGACAAGCTTTAAGGCCCCCTCCAAACCAAACCACTCTGTGATTCTATAATATAGCTTTTATTATATCATCTCAATACATTGTCCACTCAAAGCCTAGTTATATTTATTTTTCTCTTGTTTTCTTCACTAATTCAAGACTAAGAAGTGATAAAATTTCTGATCACTCTTTTGATTTTAAATAAGCCGGTCTTCCTAGGAGCTGTACCTCAAAGCTCCATGTGTCCTGGGTGCACTGTAAAGCCAAATCTACTCCTTATAATTTCCACTCTTTAGATTTTCAGAGTGTTTTTTTTAGTCAGGCCTTGTTGTGGCCAGTACCAGTGGAAAGGGAAATATTTATAGTGCTGAAATCAAAGGGGCACAAGGCAGTGCTAACAGCACTCCATCACTTCCTTTTTCAAGGGAGGGACATAGCTGCAGACTTGAAGATCACTCATCACGATAGGAATATTTATGTCTTAGAAAGTCTTTGTGTTAAAACTGCAGGGCAGTGGAATGAGCACTGGGATTTTTGCATGATTCACAGTTTTTCGTTATCCAGTTTGAACCTGCTGGTTCAATCAGCAGAGGTTTTTTTTATGGAGACAGTGGTGCACAGGGCTGTTCCTCAGGCTTCTTCACCCACATTTTCTTGTGTTGTCTGTGCACTCAACCTTTCATTGACTTCTTATTTCTTTACACACCTTGCCTGTTTTTGTGGTTCATGATGGATTTTACACAACAATTCTGTGGGGCAGCTCGTGGCAGCAGGGAGATCTGTAGATACCCGTAGCTCTGGTTCTTCACTGTATTTCCTCAATGGCTTCAGGCTCTGAATCTAAAATCAGAGGATCAGCATAATCTATTCCTAAGCTTCTCTAGATCTGGATGAGTGTTTCCCTCAGGACACTTATATCAGGAGAATGACACAGGCAGGGCAAGACAGTTGGACATAAGTTGGGGTGGAAAAGCTCTGAGAAATGTGGGATATGCAGGAACCACAATGTAGATTGTCACCTGCCACTGATATCTTCAAAGGAGCACAATCTGCAGGGACATACCAACTTTTAATTCCTGTCTCTCATTTTTCTCCTGTCCTCTTGCAGCAATAACCTGCTGTGGGGAACTGCCTCTTTAGCCTGTGCAGGGAGCTGGCCCAGGCTGCACCAGCTGGCTATGGCTGTTTCCTCTCCCCTCTGCTTTGGCTGCTGGAGACCTGGCAACAGCTCCATGGAGTGATGGGAGCCTGACAGAGGGGATGTGAATAGCTTGCTCTTGATTGACAGCCCCTCCATGGAGTAGTCTGTCAGATTAATTATCTGTACTTCAGAAATCCCTGGAGATCCTATCACCATTTCACAGGGTGCTGTAGAAACATATCACGAAGTTCCAGCCCCCTTTCCCTGAAATGGCAATCTGTCTCTAAGACACAGCAGGTGTAATTGGCTTGAGGACGTCAGTAAGGGGAAAAAAAAAAAAAGGGGTTTTGAAGGTTTGGGAAATACACAGACACCACAAAGTGGTGTTTCCCTTTAGCTACTGGCATGAGAGATTCCTCAGTGTCCTCTGAAAGTGATGGTGTCCAGTAGCTGACACCAGCCTGGGTCTTGTTCCCTATCTGTGTGGGTTTGCTCCAGCCATAAGGTAGCAGAGAGCATCATGCTGCATAAAGACCCAGAAATTTGGGTTCCAGTGCCTGAACCTGCAGATGTTCACTCTGTTGATATAGAAATAAGGCTAAGATTTATTATTATTGTTGTTATTATTATTTCCCAAACAACTGTCAATGCGAATTTGAGAAAAGGGACTTTTAAGTAGTGCTTACATGAGGAATTACTCATGGAAAATTCCTTCTGTGAACTTTTCCAATTTCATTAACAAAGGAATGTTTATAAAACAAAGCTCTGCACTAGACACTGACATTTCTAAGTTTGAAATTGCTCTTGTAGCAGTTGAAATGAAGTTCATGCATCAGTTTGAGAGCAGGTACTACATCTGTGTGGAAGAAGGACCTACTTGTAGCAATCAAGGGAGAAAAATATTCCTTGTGAGACAATGGGGCAAGCACTGAGATTATGAGTGAAAGCATCTGAGCCTGCTGAAAGCAGTTCCTCGATGAGACTGTTTTCTAAAGTCACCATTACTTAACAAGAATAAATAATTATTTTTATCTTGAGCAAATATTGGCAATCTCTAAAAGAGACATGAATCATAAAATGATAGAATCATGGAATGGTTTAGGCTGGCAGGGATCATTAAAGGGGAAGAGGTCTTTAAAGATAATTCAGTTCCAAGCCCTCTGTGATAGGCAGGGACATCATCCTCTAGACCAGGTGCCTCCAAGCCGAGTCCAACCTGGCTTTGGACACTTCATTTCCACTTGGGATAGGGCAGTAACAGCTTCTCTGGGAAATGTGTGCCAGGGCCTCACCACCCTCACAGGGAAGAATTTTTTCCTAATATAATATAAATCTAACCGTGTCCCCTGACAGTCTTTCCTCTTGCCAATTCCCCTTGTAGTACCATTCTGTGCACTTTCCAAAGTCCTTTTCCGTCTCCCCCTCTCGTGTGGTTTACAGACTGCCAGTGCACATCAATAGATCACATTGAGCTTCTCATCCACCAACACTCCTTAGTCCTTCATCTCAGAGATTCTCTCAATCCATTCTCTCTCCAGCCTGTGTTTGTGTTTTGGATTGC
Organism: Pycnonotus jocosus; assembly: GCA_013400435.1. Classification (NCBI taxonomy): domain Eukaryota; kingdom Metazoa; phylum Chordata; class Aves; order Passeriformes; family Pycnonotidae; genus Pycnonotus; species Pycnonotus jocosus. The sequence goes on along the minus strand of VWYP01023647.1, from coordinate 30,108 downwards.
CTCAAACCAGGTGCAGAACCTTGCACATGGCCTTGTTGAACTTCATCAGGTTCACACAAGTCCAGCTCTCAGGGTTGCTGAGGGCTATGAATGTCATATTGTTTGTTATCAGTAACTGTGCAATGTCAGCCTTGAGCCAGAGGTTTGTTATATAGAGACCAGATTCCTGATAGATTTCCCAGCCTACAGTTGCATCCTCATTAAAGCTAAGATAATATAATCTTTGTTTTCTTTTGTTTTTCTGTTTTTCCTCTTTCAGCCAATGCAAAAACTCCCTGCTCACCCAGTACCCTTCTAAATTATCTTCTAGAAGCCAGCTAGCCTTAAGGACAGTCCTGTGTCATTCATGGGCTCCTTATCTCTAAGGGGTAGGTTGAAGGTTTTCTTTTATAAAGTACCACATGCTACTCTTGGAACTAATCACTGATCTGAACTTTCATATCAACTTTCACTGAAGGATGATGAGAACAGTTTCAAACAAAGGGACACCTGTGGCCATTTTGCTAATGGATCATGGAGACTGAGAGGCTCACTGAGGCCACATGTCGATGGTGTCAAACACAGAAGCACCATTTTTCAGCCTGGAATTTCCAGCTGTTTCTGGTTTCTATTATTTATCAGCTTCCACAACTCACCTTGCCAAAGCATATTCAACTTTAACAAGAAGTGAAGAACTGGATTACCTCATTTATTGTAAAGAAACTCTTTACTGTGAGGGAGGCCCTGGCACAGGTTGCTCAGAGAAGCTCTGGCTCTCCCTGGATCCCTGGAAGTGTCCAAGGCCGGGTTGGACGGGGCTTGGTGCAACCCTGGGATAGTGGAAGGTGTCCCTGCACATGGCAGGGGATGAAACAGCATGAACTTTAAGGTCTTTTCCAAACAATTCTGTTATTCTTTGATTTTTTAACTATGGGCCATTTTGATTGAGATTTAGTGTGGAACATATAATACCTGTGATTTCTAGTAGAAATGGAGTAACAGTCATGAGAATAAGAATGTTTGGCAAAGTTTTTGCTCCTAGTATTTGTAGAAAAAGGCAGAAAAGGATCTCCTAGCATGAAATGCACATAAATAGACTTCAGGGAAAGAAAATTTCTCAATGTCACCCTCCTAAGAGAAACTTCTGAGACCCTGATGCTAATGCTATGCAGAAAGGAGGCTTGGGCGGTGTCACCATGGCACTTGGCAGATATGAGGTGTATATTTTAGAAGATCATGTGAGGAATTAAGCATGAAGATGCCATTTAATTACACATTTATGCACTTGCCTTTTTTTTTTAGCAGACTCTTTGCTTAGCATTTACTTCTTTGAGTTAATGACAATAATTACATGAAAATCCATTCGGGCTTCTCAAGATGCTGAATTTGCAAACTGTACAAATACTTTAATACTCATTTAAATACACTGTAATTGCACTTGATTCTAAGTAGTGGTATTTTAAAAGCTGTGTCATTTGTAAATATTAGATGTCCCCCTCTCCCCTCATTTTAACATCAATCCTTAGTGTATCTGGTTGATGTCAGTCTTGATAAATTATTCTGCTGAAAGAACTGACCATAAGGAATAACATTTTCCATTAAAAATTAATATATTCCCATGCCACAGGTCCTTGTGTAAGCACAATACAATGGTCTGATTGTCTGTCTGCCAGCACATCCATGTCTGATTTGTGATTTACCTAGATCCTACAAAGTCCTGAGAAAATTGCCGCTTTGATACCTGTAATTCATTAGTAATATTTATATTACTAATATATTACAATATTTGCACACTGGCAAGTGACACCTGCAGTCTGGTTAGCTGTCAGCCAGGCTCACAACAATAAAGAAAATAAATGAATTTTCCTCCTTATTGAATGAAAAGACAGTATTTTTGCTGCCTTTTCCCTCAGCAATCAGTTTTCCAAAGGGATTTCAAATGGCTCTCTGGTGGTTTGGTTTAGGATGGGCACAGCTCTCTGCAGCCCTGGGGAAAACTGGAGCAGTAGAAACAGTGGCATCAAGCACAGTTCCCTACACCTCTGGTCCTGATTCACATCTCTCTGCTCAGAAAGTCACTGGGTATCTTGCCAAAACTAGTTTGAGTTTCTCCTCTCACCTTTGTTTTGCCACAATGGACATCCTACGACCTGATATCTTGTGTACATAGGAAGATATTCTCCCTTCCAGATCCTATGTAGCCTTGGAAATTTTAATGTGGTTGAGGGTAACATTTTAAAGTTCTCCTTTTTTAAGGCAATATTTTTCTTTCCTTTTTATTGCTTTACTGTGTACCTAATTGTTGTAAATTTGGACAACTGTTTTATTCCATATTTTCAAGGAACTTTTTTTGTTTATGTACACATTGTCTGTGTACATATTTTGTGCAAACTGTTTAAAAGATGCATTTCCTTTCTCCTTTGCATTTCAACCTGTTCAGAAAAGCCTAGCTGAATGATACCTCACCTGTGGAAGTGTGACAAATGCTAACACTTTGCAAAACTTACTTAATATTAATGAGGTTTTGTTTCAGAATGGTACCAAAGGAAGGTTCTATGAAGTCTTTACTAATTTATTTGATTATTCTCTGTTTTGATTTTTCTAGTTTTTTGTTGGATGACAATAATGCAAAACCCTGGGAGAATGTGATGCAAACCACTTCGTTTTTCAGGAAACAGGTTTTTCATTATTTTTGCAAGGCTGTTCCCAAATAGAATGAAAACAGCTGCTGAGAAATTAAACATTTTGCAACTTGCCTTTTGTAAAAAGAGGAAAGTGAGAGTTACTTATGAGGTCAGGCCAAATAAAAGAGAGCTTTGTAATGAATATTGTTTAAAGATAAATGTGATTTTCAGTCAGCCCAAGGATCCTACATTTTCCATTCTATTATGTTAATAGATATGGGAGTGAAATATTTTCTCTCCTTCTCTTTCCCCCTTTCTCTTCCCACTTCTCCTTTGCTGCATTGGATTTGTTTCTTTCAAGGATCACCAGCCCCTTCGGTTGGATAATGTCCTGCACTTTCATTCTGACTGCATATTTAATATGAGAGCAAACTAGAGTTTGCAGTCAGCTTTGCTAACATGCAGCTGAAGAGCCATGAGATATTTTGTTGATAGAAAGTGCACTTTCTGTATGATTAAAATCCCCCAGAATTTCTTCTTGTGTGAGGCAGCTGAAACCACTCTGGTTTCAAAATTCTGTTTAATATAAAGAAATCTGGTTCTCAGTTAAAGGAAGCAAAAATGTGTGTTGTGTGGAAAATTTTGTCCAACAATCTACCAACCCTTGCACATATCTCACTGTTTTTATGGAAGTTCATCTGCCCTATCTCAGGGATCTCTAAAGGAGGTCTGATGATGTCACCCAACAACTGAAGAACTATCCTAGGTAGGAGAAGTATTAGTATGGTATGTTTCAAGACATATTCTTAAATCCAGATCTGCATAACTGCCTAACCTTTGTGCATCTGTTGTAAATACAAAAAATACGTGTACACATTCTGTTAACAGTTATTACAATTTTGCACAGTAAGCTCATTCCTATGTGGGTGTTTCTGTATGTGCACCACACACCCAGAAGAGTGTCCAAACATTTCTGTGCCCCACATTTCCCATTCTTTCTTCCAGCAAGAGAGTTTTTTGAAAGACTGGTTATATTAGCAAAATGAAACACACTGATGTGACATGCTGATACCCCACATATTGGGAAGAATGAAAGGATCTGCATTTCAGTGAAAACTCTTTTGATAAACTCACATGCTTGAATGATTAAACCCAAGGATTAAAAAATCTTTTACAATGTGTATTTTTTTTCTTTTCTCTCAGTAGCTTTAATACAGGAAGGGAGGACAGAGGAAGAGAGAGAAATAAGCTTATATTCTTAACTTTCCTAACCCATATTCCATTCCAGAACTATAAGATGTGATAAAGATAGGTAAGTAGATTAATTTACCAGACTTCCAGACTTCTGATGCAAAAGAGGGAGGCAGAAACATTTTATCATTTCTGACATACGGAACATGTCGTTCTGACTGCAATATGGAATGGATGATCAAAGTAACGTTTTCAATAGATCCTGGGAACATTTTCAGCCTTAAAGTCATTAGTAAACTTCAGTTTAGGAGCTGAACCCTAAAACCTTAATTTGGACAAAGCACTCCTACTTGGGAGCATAGCAGCTCACTCACAGGTCAAAATTTAATATAATTCTTGAACCAGGCAGCTCAATGTCTTGGAGAAAATGACTAAAAAATACTTAGAAAATACCTTCAAGGTATGAGGATAAAATTGAGAGCTAAGCACAGGGAAAAAAAGAACTAAGGCTTTCAAAGAAAATTGAAGCTTTGGAGAGCCTTCAACTATTTTGATTTATATTTAAACATTTTAGAGATTGCAGCTTTGATTAGCTGAGACCCTCTCCAATTCCCCTTCAGCTCTGATTTATGGGCAGGCTGAATCTCAGTAAAATGAAAACTAAATGAGGTGTTCTTTAAAATTACCTTTGAACACTTAAAGAAGGTAAGGAAGAGGGCAACTTGGTTGGTACTGACATGAAGGGGAATGGGATATGAGGGTGAGTGTTTTTAGGAGCTGAAGTATTTTGAATTCTGGAGAGGGGGAAAGAGCAGAAAGAACAGGATGTCAGGGTGTTTCTAATTGCTACATGTGATAGCAGTTATATATACATCACTTTTGACTGGGAGATACATAAAGCTAGACTTGTTAGCAAAAACAAGGCTGTTTGTGCATATGTAAGATGGAATTTGGTGGGGTTTTTTTGTGGATTTTTTTTTTTGTTGGGAAGAAATTTTTTTTTCTCAGTTTATTGAAGAAATGGCTTTCTCATTTTGGTGTTTAGAAAGGATTGTCTCTGTTTATCCAAGGTTATTCTGATAGAAATTTTGTAGCTTCCAGGAAGCAGCATCTAGATACCTCCAGGTGAAACTGCAGGGATGGTTCATGGGGGATGACTGGCTCAACATAGAATCATAGAATGGCTTGGGTTGGAAGGGAACTTAAGGACAATCCTGTCCCAAGCTGTCTGCCATGGACAGGGACACCTTGCACTATCCCAGGCTGCTCCAAGCCCCATCCAATCTGGCCTTGGACAATCCTGGAGATGGGGCAGCCACAGCTTCTCTGGGCAACTTGTGCCAGGGCTTCACCACCCTCACAGCCAGGAATTCCTTCCCAATATCCCATCTCACCCTGCCCTCTGGCTATGGGAAGCCATTTACGGTTTTCTGTCCCTCCATCCCCTGCCCTTAGTCCCTCTCCAGCTCTCCAGAAGCCCCTTGAGTTATCCTTTACTTCAGGCTGAACAACCTGAATTCTCTCAATTCTGTTTTCCTAAGAGAGGTGCTCCAGCCCTCTAATATTTTTTGTGGCGATCATCCTGGACCAGCATCCTTTAGTAACATGGTAGATATAAAAAGATCTGTACATGACTATGGTCTTTCCAATCCTCCCCAATTTTTGCTTTTCACATTGTCATTTTATCTAATACAGAAGAAAAACACTAATTAACACTGACATTATCAGAAGCCAGCCAGAAATGACTAATAGTGTCCCTTAAGGCAGTCCCCAGGTCCACAAATATTCTCAGCCCTTCTCCTTTCACAGCTGCTGGCATAGGAACTGTCTCTGCTCAAGGATGTGCACTGTCTGACAGTGGCAAACAAGGGGTCAGAGTCCCACCCCACCAAGCTGCTGCTGTTGTCTCATCTCTGGAAGAAAAATATCAGGTGCAGAGGAAATTGCACATGACAATTGTTTGAAAACATGTCTCTTAAATGAAGTAAGGAATGTGTCATAAGCAGATGATCCCTGTGAGACTGGTAGCTGCCAAAATCGTGAGTTAGGCCGTGATGTTTGCAGAAGATCTTAATATTTTGCAGCTGGAATGTGCATATAACAACATATTCCCACCCCACATTCTTGCTGAGTTTGAAGGCATGGATACAAATGATTACTGACTGTCTCAAAACCTTCCTCGCAGATACCATGGATTTGTTTCTTGACAGCCTTTATCATGGCAAGACTAACTGTTGGGGTATTATGAGTGCAAAAGATTGACTCTTACTGTGGGGGAATGTTTAAGTTTTCCTAGTTAGTTAAAACAGCCGTAGGGCATCTTGGATTAGGTTCAGCTTCATAGCTTGGACACAGATCTCAGTTATCCTCTGTTCTTGGCACTGATCTTTGCTTGCCTGACAGCCTAGTGATGGGAATCCAGGATCTTCGACTACACAAATCTGTTTCTACATAGGTGTCACCTCAGTCTGCAGTTGCGTGCTCAGCATTCAAGCATTTCCCTTGGTCGTTTCTCACTGACAACTCTTTCTTCCCAGTGGGGAGCAGATGAGCCATGGCAAGCCATTATCACTCCTCTAAGACAATGTTGAGTCAGCCTTGACATCGGTCCTGAAAATAACTGTGGTCTTGTGCAGTCACTGGCTTGGATTGTTTCCTGTTTGCCAGAATATTGTCCCAGCAAGGCAGTCCAGCCTTATCAACACAAATAGCTCACATGCATCCCCTGGGACATGCACGTGGGTGAGTAGAGGCCTTCTTGTGATATCTCTTGCATTCCTTGTAAGGTTTTTATTCCAGACACATGCAAAAATTTTGATGCTACTGATGTGGCTATTTGCAGCCAGTTTGAGAGGACCACTGTGGGCTGAGGTGCATAGTTACTATTTTCGTAACTACTGGCATCAAGTAATAACTTAAATGGTGTCGCTTCTGGAATTAGCCAGATCCCACAGCTTTACATCTTTATTATTGAGATATTTGGCTTCCCCTGTCTCCCTAATCACTTTCTTATGTGTTGAGTCAGAGTTAAACCTTTCTGACGCAAAACACTTCCATGCCTAAGACATAAAGTCACACAGAGTTTCATCATGCTTCCAGACGGAGAAATGGCAGCTTCTTAGGAGAATTGCATTGGGACTGGAACCTCAGTGGAGAAGTTCCCCCTTTCCACAACTCCTGCGAGACAGCAAAGGCCTTAAGAAGGTCACCAGAGCTTCTTGCCCACCTGAATAAGACCCATGGCTGAACCAAAGAACGAGTTGGAGTAGAATTAAAAGATCTGTGCAGGCATGCATTATCCAGTCACAGCAGATGAGACTGCTAATCCTGCTGCTTCTGAATGGCTGATGCCATTGGTGTTTCCTTTGGAAACACCTTAATATTGGGGATATCTTGTGGCCAGTTGCAAAGTGGGTGCTGCCAGTTCCAGGGAGAACACCGGAAGTGGTGACGGGGCTGCCTGCAAATGGCAACACACAGACACCCTCGTGATGATGTTTCCTGGCTGCCACCCACTATCATGCACAGAGACTAAACAGATGTCTCACTTCCCCCAAAAACAGGACTGCTTATTTCTTTGCAAAGACAGTATAGACAATAAAAAGATTGCAAAGACAGGATGGACACCATCAATCTGTGGCTGGAGAGTATGAACTTGGGGGATATTTTATGGCTTCAGTTATCATTCCATAAGCACTCCTGCAGGATAAATGGGAAAAGAAGTAATCTCAAGGAAAGGTACTGAAGCAGTTCAGAGGTTTTAAGAAGGAGAAGGTTGTGCATTTCTTTGTCCCCCAGGTCCATAACTAACCTTGTCTATCTGTACTTGTTCTCACTTAGCTAACACCTATTCAGCAAAGAATTTGGTGATGTTTAAAACTGTCCCTGTTCAGCAATGCACAGAGGCAAGGGTTCCACATGAAATATGTACTGAAATCCTTCTCCTAGGAGTCTCTTTGCTAACCTGACCTCCATATCCGAATTCTAGCCAAAACTGAACTGATGACAGGGGCTTTGGCCAACGGACATTGCTCAAAGTGGTATCACACTTTGAACGTGTACAACAACAGCAATTTGAACGTAAGAGCTGAACCTAATCTTTGATGCAGGTGCAAAATCACCATCCTTCTTCAACTGTGGAAACCACCTTTACTAGAGCTTTACTAGCCAGGATTTCTGACCAGTTTTATGCAGGAAAAAACCCAGTGATTTTTAAGGATCTCTATTGCATTCACACTGATTTAACATAATGGAGGCTGTTAAATTGAATAAAAAGAAATACCTCATATGTGATCTCCAGTGCAATTTCAGATATGTACTGTCTGAAGCTGGAATATCTAGATATGTGGAACAAGGCTACTCTTGCAGCTTGTCACTCCCTGGGTAGTGAGGGACAAAGTGAGTACATGAAATGGATGTATGCAGGCACAAAATCTAAATGCTTACAGTTTTGCAAAGGTACTAAAGTTTAATCAGTGTAAATTGCTGTGGGAATACAAGCCTAAAATAACTGAAAATTGATTCCCACTTAGCTTTGGAAATATTCTGGTGAATTGACAGTTATTTTTGAACAGCTCCACGCCTGCTGAAGTCCAAGGAAGTCTTGCCACTGATTTCAGCATGAGAAGAATGTTACTGAGTTATTCTAAAAGACCACTTTCCTCTCAAATTCAAGTTGTCGAAAGGAAATCAGCATATTTCAGATCTTTCTTTTCCTAGTTGATCTCTGTCCTGAAAGACATAATCTCCCGTGATGTGCTGCTTGAAAACAGAAGGAATCAAGTGGCAAAAGGAAGGTGAAATCCTATTTTCAGAGTCCAAGAAAGATTAAGTGCGAAAGATTAAGTGCACACTCAATGTCAGCTATTTACATATCAGACTTTTCCTGTGATGGCTACAATCACCTTCAGGCTGCACCCTCCTATCAAGAGGGAACTGCAAATTTAAGATTTTCCAACAAGTTGTTCATAGGCAGCAAACACACGCAGACCTACTAGTTCTCTTCTGCTATATATGGTTACTATATTCTACATGATGTATATAGTATGTATTTATACTATGTAAATATGTATTATATGGCTATGTTCTGATATATAGACTTACTGTTCAGCCCTGATTTGGAGAATTAAGCAATACATTCCTCCACCAATGACCATCTCGTCTTCATGAAGCTTCTAGAGCCTGCCAAATGCCCCAAAATTCACAATTTGAGCACTAGCCACATCTCCCTGCTGTGGTTTAAAGCTGTGTGACAAGTCTAAACTCTTATGTGATGGCCTGGGTCACGATGTCATTGTTACATGCCAGTTATAACAATAAAATAGCAATAGCTAAATGTTATCCAAAGGCTGCGCTAAGAATAGGTTGAGTGAAATGTTATGACTATGCATCATCATTAGGGAGCTGCTGAGTCTCAGAGAATCTCTTCTAATGAACAATTGGATAATCACCAGCAAACAATGACTTTTGCAATTGAATCTAAAAGATGAACTCATTGATACTATTGGATTATTAGGAGCGTGTGTATTGATGTTCAATCATTTTAATAGATGTGCTTTCCTTATTATAGAATATGACAGTAAAAGTGCTGTGAATAGTAATTTCCTAATAATAACCCTAATGATGCTAATAATACCATAATCTTATTTAATCTAATTTAAATAGACAGAAAAAAAAAAGACCTACTTAGAACCACTCATCTTTTGTTGGTGGAAATGCTCTCAATATAAAAATTACATTTCTTTCCAACTCCTTTGGCACACAGAAATCAAAGCCACTCACCACTTGTAAATCAGGCAGGAGTCCCAAATCTGTAAAATCTTTAGGGAAGCACTAATGTGTTGTGTTTAATAGGGATGAATTTAAGCATCTGCTCACAGACTTTGCTGAACTGAGCTTTCTCAGGCTTTTGGGCAGGAACTCAGTTCTAAATGAGATTAATTTTACTTCCATGTTGGGATGTCTATTATTACCTGAGTCAATTTAGTTTGTAATGAAGGCTCAGAAAGTGATTGCATCCATTAACAGAGAAGAAGAGAGTGTAGATGAAGGTACATGGCAAAGACACAGCTGAAATCAACTGTCTGGAACACCAAACTCTCCACATATAGTAAATTTTCCTGACTCCACATATACTTTTAATAAGCCATATCAGAAAGAAATCCTCTGAGAGCATGTCACATACGCATGGACTTGCCTAAACAGTGTTTAAAATAAATTCCATTATCAAATATTTTCATTTGAGTCCACCCTGAAGTTGCAATACTTTTGCTACAATTTAACAGAGGTAATCCTGCAATGGAAGAATTAAAAGCAACTCCTTTTCTGCTGCTAGCCCTGTTTCATCTGGGTGTTATATACATGGTTTTGTATTTCAGTCATATCTTCCCTTGTTCAGAATTTTTGTGTTTTGCAGAGCTGACGTGTCCCTGGGAATAAGGGCTGGATTCTCTCGTGGCTAACACTTCACTCTGAGAGAGAACTTCTTGTTTCAAAATTTTTATTGGTGGCAATGAGTGAGACAGGAGAAACAAAATCTGAATTCTGGACTATTTGTGAGGCTGACAACCAGGCTAAAAATACCTTTGCTGCTCAACAACACAGATGAATGGTCAAATAAACAAGGTAGTTGTCATTTTCTCTGAAAATTTCCCTTTTCAGAATCAAAAAGTAAGATCAAAGCAAGCAAGTTTTGCAAGGGAGGGTAAAATGCCACATTTGCTGAAAAATTCACTGTTGCAGGCAGTGGTGTCTTGCAGGAGACACCACAAATGGACTCAGTGGTGATGACTTTGTATGGATAAAAACAGGACTGGGTGATTACAGGAAGAGAAGTGAGGAATGGTGCTGAGATCCTGAAGTAACTCAGCCCCAATCCCCACCCCCTTCACCTTTTCTCTCCTACCTGAGCTCCTAATGGTTTACCAAGAGGCAAGTTGAAGAGTGTTAATTCCCAAAAGACCTAGAACTTGGGGAGCTTGTGCATTGTCAGTATCCAGGCTGGGGGTGTTTAGTAGGCAGGGTGAGATTTGGCTGTGTCCTTTTACACTGAAGGAGATGAAATTCTAAGTATTCCCAGCTGGAAACCTTTTACAGTGGGAAAGGAAGGAGGAACACTACTAACACTACTCTTTTCCCATAAAGAAACCCTTTTTCAACCAAGTAATTTTGGAAATAGGCGGGTGCATTATAAACCCCCACAATGCTGCTTCTCTGGACAATAGCACAGAACATGCAATTTTCTCACAGAAAGTCAACAACTTTTTGTTACTCTCAGTGTTTCAAACCCAGAATTTTCCTGCCCACCAGCCTCAGCATCAAATGAGGAACATGCCCACGTGTGGGAGAGGACTGCAATGCAGGTACAGGTTAGATGACTGCGCTCAGGTAAACCCTGTTCATCTAGCCTAAAAGGTGGCCCACAAGTCACTGCGGCCAGCTCCAAACTTGCTCTGACTTGTGCTGCCTGTTTGTGGTGTCAGTGCCCAAGAGGATGAACAGGGTGTGAATGTGCCTTGGGCCATGCCTCGAGTGTAGGGAGTGTGGTGGTGACAGGACCTGTCACTGGAGAGTGCCCCTGTGAGCACCTCCCTCCCAGGAGGGTTTAAACAGACCATGGGATGATTGCACTCCTCAGTTTATCCCTGGGAGCACTGGGATTCAGGTATTCCCAAGTGGCTTTCCTCCTGCAGGGTGTAGTGGGGAGGAATGTGCTCCTCTGGGATACCCTTGCTGCAGAGTGATCCCAGGGAGACAGACTGACAGAGTGTTAAAAATAAAATTAAAAGAAGACTGCAAATGACAGAAAAGTTGAAGACAGGACTTTCAGAGAGCACAGTTTGTCAGGAAGACAGCTGCTTTTTATAGCATGCCTGGCATGGCTGATGGCAGAGACATTTGACATTTTGCTCTGATTGAGTGGCAGGTGAGGAGAAGGCAGCAGAGATTCTGTAAGCAAATCACTTGGGAAGTGGAATGTGGAAGGGGCAGAATTTGGGGAAAGTTGTGCAGCTTTGGCTGGACTTCTTGGCTGATTCACAGTGCTTGAAGGGCTGGATCCAAAATCCCTTGACATCACTCTTCCATCCCTTCATGGAAGGAAAAAAAAGAAACTCAAAGCTCCAGGTAAATGAGTTTCCTTCCACAAGGGTCTGCTTTCATCAGGCTGTCAGAACTGCCTGTGTCCAGCTCTCCTTCTGCAATGAGGCAGAGAAGGATTCAGTCTTTAGGGGTGACATATGCAAGGACAAGAGTGAAAGAACTTCAAGGTGGCAGTAGTCATTTCTGGGGTCCCCATCTTTTCCACTGAGCTGCCACTGGAGAGAAAATGGGGTGATATATGAGGGGAATCAAAATTAAGGCTGTCATTCCTTCTCCTTGACTTAGGAGAACCCAGCCCTAGGTCAAGAGTTTGGAAATTCACTGAGATGGAAATAGGCCTTAGGGCCCATTCTCTCCATTTGCAAAATGTGGGTACCAGCAGGGACCTTCCTCCCACTTCCAGAGGTGCCTTTGGAATTGCAGAGGGCTGGGTATTATTATGACTAGGAGGGACTCATCCCCTGCAGTTTTTATCTGTTACATTGAATGAGCCCATGGCTTTTGATTGCTACCCCTGAGCTGCTCATACACCACACCACATCCCTGCCAAGCACTTAGAACAGATAATACACAATGTTTTTTTTCTTTATGTGTTTGGATGCTTTCACTGTGTTTCCCACCCAGTTCTGATCTGTGACTTATAAGAAATAATAGTCACTGTGAATGGGAGACTACCACAAAAAAACTGGGAGTAAGTCTCTTATCAGTTACAGCTTATCATATAGACCTACTGATATATTTGTCCCAAATTTCCCTGAGCTCCATAATTTAATTTATTGTATTTATGAGGTCTTCCTTACCTCCAAATACATTTTCTTCTTATTTATTATTCGAGAGACACTTGGTAGAAGTAGTTAAGTACTTCAGTAATTTGCAGTCATCATTAATTTCATGACTGTCAATTTATTAGTGTTTACACCTTCTGTACAAGCAGGCAAAGTAAATACAGTAAATGGATTTATCCCCTACCATTTGTCAGGCTGTATTTGTTAGTGTGAGTCTTTCTCTGTCAGTGCAAGGATAAACTGTGGGACAGGAGAGGACAGGGTCAGCACGTGTTAGATAATCGTCTAGGATCAAAGACATGAGGGATTCTGTCAGGAAAACCTTTTTTAACCTGTGCATGCCTGAGGATCTTTGTCTGTAAGATAATCACAGAGAAAGCAAATTGCACTGAATGTTGGCTTTGGAAAAGAGAGGGATTTGAGAAAAGAAATATTTTTTGTTCAAGTATTTTCTTTTAAATAGGAAAAAATAAATTTTACTCTTTATTTTTGTTGTTTTGAACTGAAACGTTTTGAACTGTAGACCAGACCCAAAATGGCTGAGGAGCAATTTTGTTTCAAACTCTGTTTGACTAAGGTGCTATGGCATTTCATGCAAGCTGTGATTTGAATATTCATCATCTCTCATAGGCAAAACTTCTCCCACCAGGTTTGTGGCATAGCTGCTTTTTCTTTTTCTCATCCATCTCAAATTCAAAATGTTGAAAAAGTCCTACTGCAGGCCAGCTGTCTGGAAGCTTATATGTAATTGTACTCCTGCTTCCAGCAGAGAGAAATCTGTGTAGTGCTAGGCATGATGTGTTGATGTTGAGTTTATACCTTGTCACAGACTCAGTATGTATCTATTGGAAAATGCATTTACTTTTCTTATGCTTTTCTTTCCTTCTGAAAAGTGGGGAAAATAACTCTGGGCAGAAATTTCTTTCTGAATAATTTTTTGGGGTGGGGATACAGAGGCAGGATTTCAGTTTTATTATGATTTTCCACCTAACATCTCATTTTAAATGAATTCAGCCCCCCAAATATTTTGAATATTGTGCCGCAGGGAGATGGGAGTTTACTGCTAAACCTTCTGTAATATATCATGATTTCTCTTCTTATTGAAGGGAAGCTGAACATTTGAGAAATTTTGGACAGTGAAGTGTTAAGGGAGGAGCAGTCTTGCTGGTGAGTCCAGCTTTCAAGTGAGAATGGGATGGCAGGCAGGAAAATACACCCCTGAGACCTTAATGACAATCCTCCTTTAGTTAAAAAAAAAAAAAAAAAATCTTTTTGTAGTGCTTTTTATATAAAAAAAATT
>VWYP01023647.1:0-11192 GCA_013400435.1 Pycnonotus jocosus | reverse complement strand
CCTACCCCCCACCCCCCAAAAAAAGCTGGTAAACTTTGTAAATCTGGTGAGCATATGGCCAACTCTATCTATGCAGGAATAACTGGGTGCAAGACAAAACTGAAAATTGAAAGGTTAGGAAATATGAATTCCCTTAAGTTTCCTCTGTGTGGTACCTAAAACAGCTTAAGGAAAGGATATCAAGCTATAAAGTTAATCAAAATCCGTCAACCACATACGGATCAAGCCTGTCAGAGTTCAAAGAGTATCTGGAAGATACTCTTAGAAATATGTTTTTGCTTTGGTAGTCCTGCAAGGAGTTGTACTTGACAACCTTATGATTCCCATCCAGCTTGAGATGCTCTGGTTCTATGATTGTGTGGTTTATTTCAGAACACGACAAGCAGAGGAGAGGGAATGATTCTGAAGTAGGCTGTGGGAGGGTTAGGCACTGTAGAAAAGTCTACAATGAGTCTCCCTCTGCTTAAAATCAGCTGCTGCAAGCTAGGTCTTCCCCTCATCCATGTGCTCATCTCCTTCCTACTACAAAGTCAAAAAGGGGCTTGAACACTGATCAGCCCCAGAAGTGGGTAACTCCTGTCCCGCCAGCTCAGTGCACTGGCATCATGGGATTGCATCAGCCTGAAATGTCTCACAGATTTTAAATATCCCATAAAAAGACAGAGGCACCTGTGGAATAATCTTGATTATATTTTCTCCTGGTCTCATTAGACCATGCAAAACCCCACAGCACTGGCACTTGCTCCCCTGAACAAGAACAGACTGTGAGGCTGCAAGTGTCACATTTAGCCTCCTGAAGTGCAGAGGGAGTAGAGTCCTTCCTATGAAGTCACAAGAATTTTGAGCCTTTTTTTACATAAATATATGCTCATGGACCAAACTAAAGGCATTATCTTCACTCTGACTAAGCATCTATTGTCATCCTCTTAATTTCCTGAAGCTTTTCATGATCTTCAATATATTGTATGACAACTAGGTGTTAATTTTTCCTTTACCAAATGTGAGATTTTCATAACAAGATGCAACCTGTTGGGTACAAAATACCTCTTCCAATGCAAAAACAAATCCAGACTAAAAGGTAGGTGTTTCCATCTGAGCCATTCATCTTTGGCTCATTTTCTCCCAGAGTCAGTGGTGAGAGGTTCTGAATCATCAGATTTAAAATTAGAAGTACTCTCTTTTGGAGTGCTTCCATGGAATAGGGTGACCAGCCAGGATGACTTTTACATTTGAGACCTGTAAAATTGACTACCTACATCCCAAGATAAGTTTCATCAATAAGAAAAAGTAGTGGATCCAACTAGAAGCTTCTTCAGGGCTCCAAGGATTGGTACCTAGGAGTAGACAGCAGGAGCAGTCTGATGTTTGATGACGCTGATGCTGAAGTGACATCTCCAGTTATTAACTGACTGGTGTGACATTTCTGACAGCCTCAGCAAGCACTGGTCATGGCTGGATTTGGAGCCCAGTGTGGCGAACAGGCTCTCAGTTGACTATTTGTTGGATTGTATGGTGAGCCCTGTGCCTCCATGTGACATTATCAGCCTGACAATGCAGCTGCAGCAACCCTTTTTCACCGTAGGTGGAAGGCTCTGGCTACAGCAGCCTTGTAGGCGGCACTTGCCACTTTCTAGACAAAAGAAAGTTATTTTCTTACTATGGTATTTGTCTTGGTAGGTGGGAAAGCATTTGTAGCTGGGCATGGGGAAAGGAATAATAATCTTTTGTTATTAAGTTTTGTCATAACTGTGCCTGTATGTGCTCCAGGGTAAAAAATCTCCAAAAACATTATTTTATTGTGCCTCCATGAACAATCTTCTATTCACAACCCTCCCACACCCAAGCATTCACACATGACCAAGGTTCATAGCTGAAGATACTCACTGACACACAATTCATCAATGACTCTTTTCAGCAGTGAGCCTCTCTGATGATGGATTTTTTACTCCGCTCTCTAGCTGACCCAGCACCTCTGCTATCCCAATGTCTAGCCCAGTCTCTTGGTTTTCTCATCTCCCTTCTGTTTAGGCATATCTATTTCTTAAAGTTAAGGCTTATTGAAATTTCAGGTGGAAAGAACTCCTGCCAAGAAATACAGTTTTGTCAAACCTAATGTTTGGCAAGAGAATGTCAACTCTATGTCCATGCATACACAAAACTTTGCTAGTGAGAAATTCAAAAGAACAAAACCATTTTTGAGTGTTCATTTCAAAAGAGGGTGAAATATTGTGTTACAGTACAACCTAAACTTAAACTATGTTTTTTTTCCCTTCTCACTAAAAGTCCCCCAAATTTTTATAAATCATCATTTTAGTTTGAAATGTCAACCTGAGATAATTTTCCTTTTGAGTTTTCTTGGAAACTTCTCAAGCAAGTGAAGTTTTCTAAANACTTGCTCTGCTTCTAGTTTTCTAATTCAGTCTCAGGATTTGCCACACTATCCTTGCATACAGCTACTCCTCACTACAGAGGATTTCCCCGTATCTCATATTCAAGTAACTAATAACTACAAGGGCAATATTTTATTTTAGACTCAGCTAAAAGCAGCAAGCTAAATGATTTCATCCTGGTTATGCAGAAGGCTGTCATGGAAAAAAAATCAGCAAATTTTGTGCCTTAGATGGCCTCAAGGGTTGGAGATGTATCACTGGCTCAAGCACTATTGCTGAAAAGTGCAGGGGATCTAGCTGAGTGGAAGGACCATTTTAAAGCCTGACTTTTACAAGGCTGATCTTCAAAGTGTGCTGCACCATCACAGTAGTTCCTCTGCTGCTTTTCTGCCTCCCCTGCCTGCACTTCTGATCATGCCCCACAGATCTGCTCATTTCAGCACTGTTGTACAAGCCTTGCCAGGCTGTAGGGCTTTGCCAGCCTCGCTGCCTCTGTCCTTTTGAACTCCACACTGCTTTAAAAAACAACTCTTACCCTTTGTAACCAGCCTGAAAGACCTGCAAGGCTGTTGATTTTAAAAGGGAATTTAGACAATAGTTTTTTTGGTCTTTCTTGATAAACCACCCCCCAGGCATGGGTAGAAAAAACATCAGAGTTCCTCTGTGTTTTTGACCTTTCTCCCAAAATAATCAATATGTGCAGGTTGTCAAGCATATTGAATGATGTGGCAGTGGAGAGGATGTTTCATATACTCAGCCCACTTTTCCCAGCTGGAAAACTAAAACCAGGAGAGGCCTAAGGATCCCCTCATAAGATTTCTTCAGGGCCCTGTGTTGCAGCAGTCTTCCACATCAAGGTATGTGAGGCTAATGCCCAAAATAACAGCTCTCAAGCCATGATGAGAATCATTCAGAAAGCACTTACCACTCTTAAGCCAAAATCAATAGCAAATTTTTTTTTCCTTAGCTCAAAAAGACAAAACTATTTGTTTCGCCATCACACCAGTAGGCCTTTCCTCGAGATGAGCTGCTTCCATCAAAGGCAGCAGCGCCTGCAGAAACAGAATTAACTTAACTTCACTAGCCTCTAATCACAGAAGGATTAGGTAATTCTATCTCTTCAAAGTGGATAAACAGTTTCAATTGCCTACCATGGTAAGTGGGTCTGTTTTAAATTTAGAAACCTTTCACAGTCTTTGGATAGTGTCTTTCCTGTGACCTTGAAAGCAGCAAAATCCCTTTTGAGGCTCTGCCCATTTTGATTCTGCCTTATGGAATGATACTGAGAAGTTGCAGAGAGGCTAGACATTTTTGCCAAATGCTATGTCTCGATTAATGTAAAAACCTATCTGTAAAGTCACTGGGGCTGTACTTTTGCATATTATTCCCTCTGGGTCATGGTCTTCTCAAGCACACCGATGCCATCTTGTGTTATTGCCAGAGGGGTTATGGATGAGTCTGAAGCTCCAGCAGAGCTGGAATGCGCAGAACAGTGAGTGGATGGAGGTCGAAAGAAAAGAGTGGTAGAGACAAGGGGCATGAGCCAGAAGGCACCATGGAAGATATGGCTGGAAGCTGATTTTGATGAACAGAACTTAATGTGTGACATTGCACTAGCAAGGGAAGTATACAATTTAATTACAAGCAAAAAGAATACTATAGAATCTATTGCTTTCTCCTGAAATGGGTACGGTTCAATTCTCCCACTGTTGTGCTTTACAAGGGTGTCTGTACCTATGTTTATTATTCCTCTGTAAATCACCCTTCCTTCCTGCCTTCCTTCCTGTCTGCCTTCCTTCCTGCCTTCCTGCCTTCCTTCCTGTCTGCATTCCTTCCGCCTTCCTGCCTTCCTGCCTGCCTTCCTTCCTGCCTGCATTCCTGCCTTCCTTTTCTCTCTTCTGCCTTCACCTGACACAGCTTTGTTTTCTTGTCTGCTCCCCAAATCCCTGCTCCCATTTCAACAGGAATCTCCCTCTGCTGTGGTATGCCAACTTTACATCCAATCCTCACATCCCTCTCTTTAGCATGTCTCTCAAAAAATTTGTATATTATTCTGAATATATTGCTGATATTACAGAGCCCAGTATTTTGAGTGTTGTGCTACTGTGTCTAAGAAATGGCGTTCACTGAGGGATTTACAATACAGAGACAAAAGAAAAATAAAGAATAAGAGGAACCAATGTTATTACATTCCTGGTTGAGATAAGGAGCTAAGATACTTCCTGACTCAGGATGCAGCTAATATCTCAGGAAGTGGGTGAATGCTTTTTGAAGTTCTGTTAGAGCCTGTGGGCCTGGAAAATGTATGTAAAAACTTTTTAATTGCTGCCTTGACCAACAGCACTGTGAATTATCTCTGGTAACAGAAGGAGTATGTGGCTGAGTTGGGAAGGCCGTCCATGTTTCTACTGACTTTGTCAAGCTTATCTAAGACCACTTTTGGTTTATCTTTTCTCTTCCCCTTGCTTTTATTTTAACAAACTCAATAAACTATTATCTGTAGGTGTTAAGACACCTTTGAACATTTTTCTGTTATTATAACTACTTTTTTTCCTTTTTAAAAAACCCAGTATTTTGAGATTTAAAAGGGAGCAAAAAGTGCAGTCAAGAATAATATCTATAATCACAAAAACTGGACTGATTTTCATAGTCAAAAATTTATGACTCAGACAATGTGTTTCAATTTTAAAATACAAATTATAATCCCACCAGGGATAATTTTTACGGTGCAAAAATACTTTTTGACACTGCCTTGGGTTTTTATTAAAGAGTTTATAAAAGGTAATCTTAAATAAATACAGCTGGTGGAAGCTACAAGCAGGATTGGATTGTAGATGGCAAAATTATTCAGATAGATGGATAGTCCCAAAGCTCCATTCTTGACAGAGTTTGTAATCTTGATTATAGGGGAATTACACACAGGAGTATCAAAAAGAAACTGTGACTGGGGCAAAGGAAAAAGATGTGGGACACAGTCTGAAATTTTACAAGGGTTGGCAAAACAATCATATGATGCTGGATGCAGTAGTGTCATTGACACCCAACCCTGTTTTTTTTTTTTTTTTTTCCCAGAGATGTTGTGTATTCCCCCATCCCTGGAAGTGTCCAAGGCCAGGCTGAATGGGGCTTGGAGCAACCTGGGATAGTGGAAGGTGTCCCTGCCCATGGCAGGGGATGGAATTGGCTGAGATTTGAGTTTCATTCCAACCCATACCATCCTGGGATTCTGTGATTCTGTAACACATATGAGAGATGGAATGCTGTCCAGAGGGACCTGATAAAGCTCAAGAAGTGGCCCATGGAAACATCAGGGTGTTCAAAAAAGCCTGGGTCAGGGCAGCCCCTGAGATCCATTCAGGCTGGGGATGAACAGAATGAGAGCAGCCCTGAAGAAGATTTGAGGGTGCTGGTGGGTGAGATACTGGACATCACCTGGAAATGGGAAAAATGGGGACAAACTTTTTAGCAAACTTGTGATAGAATAAGTGATAAGGGTTTTATATTGAAAAGGGGCAGATTTAAACTAGATATAAGGAAGAATTTATTTATGCTGAGGGTGGTGAGGCCCTGGCACATGTTGCCCAGAGAAGTGACTGCCCTAACCCTGAAAATATTCAATGCCAGACTAGATGGAGTTTGGAGCAATGTGGTCTAGTAAAAGGTGTCACTGTCTATGGCAGTGTTGTTGGGATTGGATGATCTGTAAAGTCCCTTCCAATCCAAACGACACTCTGATACTGTGATCATTACCTGTCAGGATTTCCTACAAACTGATGCTAAAGGAGCTGTGTATTGTGTGTTGCAGCTATGGCTCTAACATCTACTTGAGGGTGATGCAGCATATTTTTAACCTTTTTTGTTGTTGTTAGTGATTATTGATGTTATGATGCTTGTTTTCTGCAGAAAAACCAAGTAATTTTCTTCCAAAAAATATATAGGACCCCAGATATACTGAAGTTTGAACATGTTTTCATGATATCATTTTCTGTTTCTTTACACTCTTATTTTCCTCTACTATTTACTATTTTACATTGCAGCTTGGCCAGAGGTTGTCCTGACACAGGTTTCACCATGAAAAGAGAGAAAAAGGAATGAGAAAGATATACGTGAACAAAATATGTTAGCTTTTTCAAAAGAATGGGAACAGGACAAAACTCTGTTATAGCTTGCTTTTTTTTTGGCTTTGTAATTTTTCTTAAAAATTCATACTTTTTACAAAAGTCATACAAAGACTAAACCTTCTTGGACATCCCTTTCTTAATTAGCTCTGTGCCTCAAAGATTTGGCTGCTCTGAGACAAATTTGTGGCAAAATCAATTATTTTCCAGCGACCTGTTCAGACTTATTAGCTCAATTATTATTCCCTCTTGCAAGTGGAAAATTCATAAGTGTCTTTTCCAACAACATTTCATTGTTGTTTTAATAGAAGTCCTTTTTCTCTTTTGTAATCAGCAAATGTACCAACTATTCTAGAAAATAAGAGAAAATGCTACAAAGAGTGAAATAAAGTGCTGGATTCTCTACTTAGGCTCTCACACCTTGTTCTGAAGCTCATGGTCACTGGTGAAGTGGAACAATGCCTTGGGAAAAGCTGCGTGTCAAGATAAAAGTGTCCATTTTCAGTTTGAAATCCAGACACTAAATTGCTAAAGTGAGTTTCTTAGGAACCACATAAAGACTTCCACATACAGAAACTACTTAGCAAATGAGAGAACAGCCAGAGCCAGAATATGAAGTGTTTGTCATCATGTCCAAAAGCAGAAAGAAGGCAAAATTCACATAATTTTTTCTGAAGTGTACTTTGCCAGTGTTAGTCATAGCGTTAAAGCTTTGCCCTTCTCTAGTTATGGTAGTGGTGAAATCTGAAAGCATTACAGAGATAAAATCCTGCCTGGGACACAGCTCATGCATCTCTATTCTGTGCTAGGTAAGGTTTTTTCTCCTTCCTGCTCCTCAGATCAGTTGTGTTTGGGGATGATGTGGATCCTCCATCAAGGAAGACCACTTGTCATGTGAAATTCTCCCCAGACTTCAGTGATTTGAAGAATAAACTTTAACTATTTTTTCCCCAAGCTCCTTTGCCAAGGAGGTGCAAGTCAGACAGAGAGCGCAGGAGACACTTCTCCATTACCTTGCATGACTCTGTTCCACATGCATGCTTCCTCATCTGAAATACATCTTCACATTTGAAGTAGGAGGTGAAAGGTACTTCTTTTACCTTGCTTTTTTGGCCCCCTGATTCTTTGAGAGATAGGTCTAAATGGAGTCCATGCTCTACAGAAATAATCCCCAATTAAGCACCCCCACCAACCCACAAGTGCAGCAGGTCCTCCCACCCCAGCGAAACAACGGTGACGCCCTTTCCCAAAGGGCCGATATTCACGCGATACAGATGAATTATTTATTGTCTTGCTCCTCTCCCACACCCTCTGCTGCTGCACTGTATTTCACACCAAGCTCGGCACAAACCCTACGACAGTTTCTGAGTGTATCAAGGCTTAGAGAGGAGCGCTGAATTTCCTAATACTAAAGGGCCCATTTCGTGTTATTTATGACCTCACTAGTGTCGAAGCAGAGACCTATAAATCCTAGGCATAGACGCACTAATTCTAGCAACAGCAAGTTTTAGCCACATGTAATTAAAACATCCCAAAGTCTTTCAGCTGTAATGTATTTCCAAATGACACCACTGGGACAGGGGGAAATGGGAAATGAAGGAATCAGCAGTATTTCAAAGCTATGGCCATTGTCAGCTTTTGGGGCTCTGTACAGTGCAGGCAGTGCTGTCAAATCTGCAGGTTTCCTGATGCTATTCTCTATCATATATTTTAAGGATGATGTAATTGATTTCCAGAAACAGCAGAGACATTCAGATTGCTGGGGTACCATCAGGAACTTCGGGAGGAACCTGCTGTCCCCACTGAAAAATAATACCAACAAATTCTATGATGGCTATTCTGTGATGATATCTCTGCCTGGATTAGATACACTAGAGAGGAGAAGACACTTTTCCCTCCCTTAAAGTGACCTAAAACTGGAGCCTGAGTCTTCTGTGAGGTTTAAGAAAGTCTGTGGTCTTCTGGTTTTATTGTAACTTCTTGTCAAATCTTAGGATTAGCTGTTTATTTTTCAGGGCAACAGGGGAAAGGTGATGCAACCTGAAGACAGCAGAATTTCAAATTCTGCAAGGGATTTGTTTGGGCAAGGGATACCTAGCCCAGGATTAATCTATGAAATTCAAGCTGCCATTGTTGCCAAGAGGTTGGAAAAACACACCAGAAAGTACAACAGGGCTCCTCACTAATGCATAGCTCACAGCCATCAGAAGAATAAATTGAAGACAAGAGTGACAGCAATGTGCATTGTGTGTCATGATATTTGCTGTCTCCAGAAGACAGCAGAGGCTTGAGCTTCATATGTGTGGTGGGAATATTGGCAGCTGTATTGAAGGGCATGCTCTCAGTTTGGACACAATCTCCATGAATTCAAAACCATGGTGCAGCCCTAGCCAGGTGACCTGGGATGTTTTTTCTCTTAGGATGTTAAACTACCACTTTGCGGGGCAAAAGCCAGCCCACAACTACCTGTGACTGGAAAGCGTCCTCCATGGACAGACAACTCCATTCCAGTTTTCAAAAGCCAAGGGCTGGCTCACTGCACCTTAGATTGATCCATGTGACAACTTCTTTTCCAGCCTGGATTCTCAGACAAGGAATAGTGCTGGCTGTAAATCACAGGAATGAGTGACCAGCCAAGCCACACTGCTTCCAGCACAACTTTGGAGCAAACCCTGGACTGGAGCAGGGCTGCCTTGTTTGCAGCTGGGAACTCATGCTGAGAGAGGCAAACAGGACTGTGAATCCAGCCTTGTGCAGACCCTACCCTTCCCAGTCCATCAGTCAGGTTGTTTTTTGAGGAATATGTTGCTCTGTTTCATCAGATTTTCTGCTGTTGCCTAATTTTAGTGAGTGGAGTAGAGGGAATAAATTAAGAAAATATTAGTAATGACAAGGAGGATGATAGGAAAATATTATTTTTGTGGCCAAAGTCCCAGGCCTGCAGATTTCTCTGCTGGCTTGTTTCCTACCTTCCATTTTTGTTGTTGTTGTATCCTTTTTCTCAACCATTCCCCATATTTCTTATCAGCAAATAATGAGCAGTGGCTGACACATACACTTGGAAATTATCTCTTGAAGGATGTTAAGGTAAATGTAGAGGTAATCATTGTGTATTTACACTGAGTTTGTCCTCTGAATTGAACTCTGCTGGTGGAAAGGAAAAATGTTTCTGTGGCAGGTGTATCTTGCTCTGTACAGACTATACCCAAGCACACTCCCACTGGTCCGTCCAGGGCTTTGGAGGCCAACAGAACCTTATATGACCCCTGGAAAAAAATAGAACGAAGCTGTTCTGTCAAAATGAGCATCCCATGGCATGAGCTGGGGGGCAAGGAGTGTACAAATGGGATGGTGCATTGGGTCAAGTGAGAGGGACATAAAATGCAGAGTCAGGACCCCAAAAAAGACAGGAAAAGAGAAAGTGAAGGGAGCACTTTGGGCATTCTTGCAGTTTTGAGAAAAAAATTGGGCCTTTTGGTCAAAATTTAGATATCTGAAGAGAAAGGAGGTCTTATTACTGTTATTTAAAATAATGAGAAGAGGACATGGTTGAGCCAATAGAGGCAAAAAGGGCTTTTATATTTTAGTGCTTTTATATCTTTGGGATTCATAACCCTACATGGACTTCTCTGCCTCAAACTTCTTGGAAAAATCTGTGGGATTTGTTTTTTTGTGTGTGAGATGATACTGAGTTGTCCTTGGGAGAAAATGGGGAGGATAAGTGCCAAGAGGATGGAGAGCAAGATGTTGGACATTCTTAAACTCAGTGGCTTTGGCTGGGCTGCAAGTAAATTTCAGTGATCCTTATGGGTATAAAGCATTTTTCTAAATTCTTGTGGAACTGAAGTCTTCCTAAAGGTACCCAGTGCCGTCTCCCTTGCTGGGCAGAAAAATGACATCGGCATATCACTTTTTCATCAGACACAGTGCTCTCAGCTTACATCTACCTGCAGTTGAAGATTTATGCCTTTTCTGTTTATGAGGTCTCTGTGTTTGCTATATGTCACAAGTTCACATATTTTGTGATCCTCAAGTCTTGGGTCAATAATATCAGGAGACAGATCAGAACTGCTATTAGAATTCATTTTCCTTTGCTTCTCTCATGTATTCAAGTGTCTGTTTACAGAAACACTGCCAAGGTCTTCACATCAGTCAGTGTTTTCTGCTTTGGTGTTGATACTGGTGAAGCATCACAGTTACAGTTCTCACTGAAACCCACTGAAATTCTGTGCCAGCTTACAACAACTGGTAAGAGCAGCTTGGGATCCAATGAGTAGGATTTCTGTGGCCTCAGCTGAGTCATGTAAAATATAGGTGTTTTGATGTTTTTTCAGGGGCTGGACTCCTTTTATAGGGGATAGAAAAGCATCACCTGGTTAACTGTATTGATTTTGGACACATATGCTCTGTGTGCTTCTCTGGAGAGTCACAAACAGCCATCACAGGATGATTTGTGTTGGGAGGGATCTTAAAGTGCATCTTATTTGACCCCCTGACAGGGGACACCTTCCACTATCCCAGATTACTTCAAGCCCTGTCCAGCCTGGCTTTGAACACTCTCAGGGACACCACAGTTTCTCTGGACAGCCTGTGCCTGGGCCTCCCCACCCTCACAGCCAGGAGTTCCTTCCCAATATCCCATCCCATGTTTTTTATTTGGCCTTCAGCGAGGCCTTTGACACTG
>VWYP01023636.1:986-19230 GCA_013400435.1 Pycnonotus jocosus | reverse complement strand
CTTTTTTTTTTTTGTGGCACATGAAAATAAAACCATGATAGGTTTTTAATTTCTCATGGAAAAATAAGAGTTGGAAATGCACTTTGCCCCCAGTTCTGCCTCTGGAATTGAGTTTACAGCTCAAACCCAGGCAGCACAAACCTGTGTTCTAGATCGTAGGACGCAGGTTCTTCTAGTCTCCTTAACAGCCAGAAAACATTTTCATACTGAGTTTAATGGAACTGATGTGAAGTCTTGCCAAAAAAGACCGAATATGATGAGGACAAAAAATAGCTCATGTGAAAACTTCCCAGTAGGCATAATAGTACTGTTTCTTAGACCAAATTGTGTTGATTGCTTTGTGCACTTGGGTTTAAGAAAGTGGTTATAAGGCTTTTAAGTGTTAATAGCTAAAGAAAATATATACAATGTAGGGAGCTCTTGAAAGAATTTGTAGTTGTGGATGGAAAACATTTTGGAATCAAAGCTTGTCACAGGGCCTGTATGGAATTTTAGACAAACTAGTTTTTCTCTGAGTCTTCATTCAGCAACCGTAGTATTTGTTGTATTATCCTTCTCTTACAGACTGTCCGATTGAAGTTACATATGTTTGTGAATTGCTTCAGCACTAGTGAAGGAAGTGACAAGCCTGTAGTACAAAGTCTTACTAAACAGAAAAAAGAAATGACAGAAATTTCTTACCTGCCGTGAGGTCTAAAGTATATAATCTCTTTGGAAGAGGGTCTCTCTCTCAATCTCCAAAAGGCCAAATCTACCTACAGGAATATATTTTCCTTCATGTGTGTGTATATAACCCTCAGACTGTAAAATAAAGACCTATCTGTTCACTTCCAGCAGTGGCTGACTGGTCCTGAGCAGGTGAGCTAATCCAGTGATCTCTGTTCACTAGTGAGTAGTTTAAAAGTGAAGTAGCTATGCTTGCTCATGACCAAACAATAATCTCAAAAACTGCTAGTGGTCTCCAGGGTTGAACAGAGAAAATCAAGCTTTGGAAAATCAAGATTTTGGTGAAGTGATTTTTCACAATAACACTGTTAATATAATTCTTACTCTATACTATGAAACCTCTGGTAATTGTTTTAAATTTTATTATTTGGTAATTTTCTTTTTCCCAGTTGATTTGTACATTACCATGACTCTACAAAGGACAGTGTTTCTCAATGTAATTGGGAAGGATTTATGTATGTATTACATAAGTACTATCAATGTTACCCCCATTTTTACCCCATTTATTCCCGGAATATATTTAATTTCTTATACACATATATCTACATCTTATTTGTATGTGCCCAGAGGCTTTTGAGGTTTTGGAGTATGCACTAGGGATATACATAAGAAAGATAAAATTTGGAGATTGCTTCAAACAGTCAGAGGCTATGGTCTATAAACCAAACAAGGTGTGAAATATACCTGGCCTATTAATGTTCCCATTGCAAGATATATGAAAGAAGAGAATGGAGCCAGGCTCTTCTCCCAAATAATAGGAATGGGAGGGAACAGGCAGAAACTGATATAGAGGAAGTTCCATCTGAAATATGAGGAAAACCAATTTTGCTGTAAGGATGGGAGGGCCCTGGAGAAGACGGCCCAGAGAGGCTATGGAGTCTTCCTTGGACATATTAAAAACTTCCCTAGAAGGTGATCCTGTTCATGTATTCTAGGTGAACCTACTTTAGCAGGGGATTGGGCTACATGATCCCCAGTCCTTTTCTGTATTGAAGATACTTTGTGTCATCAGAAAATTTAATTGACATGTGTCACTTATCAAAAGACTAGGCAGGGCTGATTTCAAAGCAGGTCCTGAGGAGCTCAGCTGCTGATGCTGCTTCACTCTTCTTGCTCCATTAATTTTATGTTCTATCCTTTTATTCAGACCCCTACCTACTCTTTGGTTCCTTAACTAGTGTCTTCTAATGATTTCTTCATCTGTTTCAGTGTAGATATTGAAAACTCACCTTATGTTGGACTTCTTAGGCATATGCAGATTCTGTATATCTGAGACTTAAAAGAAAATGGGCTTGTGAGAACATTATATACAGAGGAGAATAGGTATATCTTGAGCATGGTTCGATCAAAGAGGTACTTAGCAACAGATTCTGAAAGAATAGCTCCAATCCCACCTGGCAAGTTACTGCCTTGGGAATTTTTTTCTCAGTGGAGAGAGTACTCCCTCACACAGTGAACCCACAGAAATGGAAAAGAAGAAAAGCTCAGCTTTTATTAGCTGAGTAAGAGAGAATTTTCAGAGTTTTAAGAACACAATAAGTGGAAATGTAAAGGTGATAATTGGGAGCTAATTATTCCCAGTAGGACTTTCGACACTCTCTAAGATGCATGCATGGCAAGAGACTGGAAACAAAAGATATGGTTACTTCAGTTTGCCCCCTAAGTAAATGTGTAAATAAAAATATCCCAAAGGGAATATAGATCCCAGTTTAATGCTGCATTCCCAAAGGAATATCAGTTAGCCTTGCAGTTTTATATTACTGAAGTATAAGTTTGATATTTATGTATCAGTTGTATCTTTTCTTTTTTGTTGGTTTGTTTTTTTTTTTTTTTCCCACATTTATGTCCAGAAGGAAAAAAGTAAAGAATTTCTTCAGGCTTTTTACATTTTTTTTTTAATGCTGCATTCATGCATTTGGTATTGCAGACATTGATAAACCAAAAACCCTGCTTAGTGTATTAATCAAATCATGACACATAAACAAACCCAGATTTATTATGACAGAGGAACTCACTGTTAATCTGGAAGCATGTCTGTTCTGTTACATGAATCCCTGCCAAAAATAGCTGATTTCTAAATAGTTTTCTTGCTAATATGCGTGACAACATCTACAGTTGACTGATGCTTTGATTTTTTTCATGGTGTACTGGTTTTGGCTGGGAAAGAGTTAATTTTCTTCACAGTGTTGAGCACAGGGCTGTGTTTTGGATTTGTATTGAACACAGGGTTGATAATTAGAGATATTTTAGTTATTGGTGAGCAGGGCTTACTAACAGGCCTTTTCTGCTTTTTACATTGCCAAGCTGCTAAGGAAGCTGGGGATACTAATATATATCAGTAGTTTTGCCACCTGCCACAAACTTTCTGTTTAATATTACAAAGCAAGAAGTACTGAAAAACTCTAAGGTTCACTACTAAATTCTTTGATATAATCACATCTGGGAAGACTTGAATATTTGCGGTATCATTCTGGAAAGTTAGGCATGTAAACTAGGAAAAGGCAGCTATATAAGTCTGTGCAATATATTCATATTGTGCAGTGTATCTCCAAGATCTGTTTTTCTTCTATTTTCTTGATATTTTCACTGATCTTTTTCTCTAAGAGAATTCAAATATTTTTCTCTTATTTGCTGAAGGAAATATATATTTATTGTGTTGCTATCTGATGCAAAGTGCTTTATCAGGGGAAAGTGTATTTAAGCCCAAATTTAGCCTTAGAGAGAGAGAAAAAATGGGAGGTTAATGTGGGATATGAATGGTATAAATTCGTGTATAAAATATATGTAATGTATTTAATCTCGGACTAAAACCCCAAAACCCCAGAAAGGGGTTTTTCTGGTTTTTTTTCACTCCTTTCCTGTAACTCGATCCTCTTACAAAACCCCATTTGTAAAATAAAGAATGAAGCCAGGGCGGAGACGAACAGTGCTCAGATCTGAATGGGAGAACTCTTATTTACAAGAGAAAGGATGTCCAGGGCGGAGATGGGTGCTGGCTCCCAAGTGAAGCACCCACATTCTTGGATGATGGGAAATTAATATCGATCTGGGAGGCGACCATGAATTGATAGCATCTCTGGCTTCAACGACCCTGCCAAAAAAGGACTATTCATCCCAACTCAGGAAGTCCATTCTACTCCGNGGATTCTTATTCATTTATAACATTAATGACTGATATTTCAAGGTGGTGGTAATCACAGAAGTCAAGGTGAGAAGATTTTATTTTTAAAAGACTAATATAGTTACATCTTAGAGGAATATGGACTCACATAATATCAAAAATAACCTATTATTCTTCAAAAAAAGAGGGGGAGTCCCTCTGTCTTCCTGATATGACAAATTTATTCAGATGCCCTGCATTTTGTTTAAGAGCAAATCTTAATGCAGAAACTGAATAATAACTTTTTTTTTTTTTTTCTGGAATATTGGAGAGAAAGGATAAGAAATTTAGAAAGAAAATGAATAGAGCAGCAAAATTCATTAATGGGAAAAAATTGTTAAAATAATTTACATATTTAACTAAATGTGAATTTAGTGATATTTAGCCCAATAATTAGACCATCATCATGGAGTGGATTGCACATTTACAAGAGGATACATCTGACCCTCTAAATAACTATCTCATTTTCTTTCACTGTACATACACAGGCCAAAAATTAAATCTACTTCAAATTATATGTTTTATAATGAGACAAGAGAATTTTATAACTTTAGAGAAATATAATGCCATAATAACTCATACATCTGTAATACCAAAAATTTTGAGATTAATAGTTTTGTTTGTTTTTTAAAATGCCTCCCTGAAACTTGGGAGTTTAATCCTTAGGAACACATCTGCTCAAACTCTACTTTCAAAATTGAGGAACACAGTTTTGGTTGACTTTAACTGTGTTTAACATCCTGTTTTTCTAACTACTTTGACTAGAGTGAACTTAGTTAAGTTAGAAAAGAATAATTAACTGTAGAAGAGATTAAACAAAACAAAATCAATTAAACTTCCATAAGAATTTAAAGATAGTATTATATGTCAAAATTTAATTCATCTGAGCTTACAACAAAAAGCTTCATAAGTATTTGTCTGTAAGAGAAGACTATCTGCTGAAACCCTAACTAGAACACAAGAGTTCAGTCTAGAACATGTCTAACGGTTCTCAGTGACTTCATGCAGTTTACTACTGTTCAAAATGAGTTTCTGTATTGCGATGGATATGAATGCAAAAGCCACTTAATTATGGGCAAATAGGCCAAAACTGATTCTTGTCTAAATTGTTCTCCTAAAAACTCTTGATGAACTGGTCAAGGACAGAGACAATGTACACCTAAACATGTAAGATCCTAAATATGTGGTTGGATTTTTATCCTTGTGTTTCATAGAGAAAACTAACTTCCAGTACTGAAGTGATTGCCTCTTCTTTTCTTTTTATTCTTCTTTTTCCTTCCTGAACTGGAAAGATTCGGAAAAGATGTGTTTCATCAAGCAAAAAGTTTGATGACCTCCTCTGTTGAAGAAAGCAGCATTTTTTCCCAAGGAAATGTTTCTCTATCCATATTTTGTAAAATTTTAATTTGTACAGAAAAAATAACTGACTGAAAATATGATAAACCGATTAGGTTTGTACCCTGGTCCTTTGGTGGTGCTGTGTGTGTGGAACGGGACTGACAGAAGAGAAAAATGTCAAGATTTGTGCTAAGGTTCCACTTTACATGATTTTAGAGAGATATGAAATACAAAATTGTATGATGCCTTTCAGGGACCAACATGGAGACCAGACTTTTGTTCTAGAACCAAGCCAGCAGTCCTAGCTTTTTTTTTTTTTTGCATTTCTGTAGGCTTTATTTACAGATATTTAAATACTTTTTTTCAGTCCTTGTGCAGTATTGTTCTTCAGGTATAAAGGCAATAATTTTTGATGCTCAGAAGATGAGGATCCCAGAGTTCTATCTGTCCTGGGTCCTCTCTTTATTAATGACCTGAAAAGGTATTCCATTAATTTCTCTGTTGACACTAGGTTTTCTGAAGAGGGATTTGTTGGGAGAAGGGAAAGCTTTAGGACACTTAACAACAACCTGATGTCTGCAGGAAGGGAATCGAGAGTACAGGGATAACCATATCCCTGGGATATCTGCTGCTGGGACAGATAAGGTTCAGACCACACATATTATGATTAACGTCACCTTGAGGATAACTAAGTGGTGGTACAGGTTGACCAGAATGGCTTGAGACTCTCCATCTTCAGAAACTTTCATATGCCATTGGGACAAAGCCCTGTGCCTCCCCATCTGAATTCCCTGTTGGCCCTGCTCGAAGCAGGGGATCACAGTTGAGACACCCCAATGCCCCCTCCAAGCTGCATGATACAATGATTCTGTGTTCAAAACAGAGACTCTGAAAATCGTTTTGAGATGGCACTTACAGGCTGTATAATGAGTAAGGAGTACTCTGACAATGAAGCAGATCTCTAATTGCCATTTCTGTTTAGGGACTTCCTTTTGCTGTTTTTAGTATTTGTGTAGGCACCTGTACTGAACAGATGGGCTTCCTCATATGTGACTTGTGAGTGACTTTCAGTTTCATCAGCTTTCCCATACATTTTCTATTATATTTCTTCCTTTTTTTTTGGCAGTTTGTTCTTCTCCCAGCTGCGTAGGTTTCAACTGTGAATGAAAGCCATTAATAGACAAACAGAGATGGATTTTGTCTTCCTAGTCCTGGTACATAGCATTCTCTGGAACACATATTTTCAGTAAATATTCTTGCTTTCTCTGCCTTGTAATCATCACAAAATTTGGAATTTTACTTCATTAAGATTAATTTATATACTCTTTGAAAAACCCCAAACATTAAGTATTCTATTGGAATTTTGTTACTTACTGAAAAAGAAAAAATAAAAGTTTTGAAAAATGGTTTTTTTTTCAACATATGAACAATCATTTAAAGCAAGACTTATGTTTCTCTGCTTCACCATTCTGTTTCTGAGAGTGCTCAGTTATAAAACCTTAGGAACAGTTCAAACATAAAGCTGATCTATGTCTTAATATGTGAGTCACGTCAAACTTGGCATACTGATGAACTTTGAGCTGAAACCTGTATTTATCTTTATGTTTACCATTACTTTGGTGTATGTTATTGGTTTAGAAACTTGCAGAACAGCTAGGGATAGTGGGTGGAGGCATATGGAGTTAAATCCAGATGGTGGCTAGTAACTACCAGGATTCCCAGGCCTCAGTTTGGTGACCAGTTCCTGTTTAATATCTTTGTTGATGATCTGGATGAGGGGATCAAGTGCACCCTCAGTAGCTCTGCAGAAAGCACTAAGATGGGTGGGAGTGTTGACCTGCTGGAGAGCAGGAAGGATTTGCAGAGGCATCTGGACAGGCTGGATCAATGGGCTAAGGCCAAAGGTGTGAGATTCATCAAGGCCAAGTGCTGGGTACTGCCCTTGGGTCACAACAACTCCATGTAGTGCTATAGGCTGGAGGCAGACTGGCTGGAAAGTCTGAGGGACCTGGTCAACAGTGTCTGAATATGAAATAGGAGAGTGCCCAGGCAGTCAAAAAGATCAATGGCATCCTGGCCTGTATCAGCAATAAAGTGGCCAGCAGGACAAGGGCAGCGATTATCCTCTTGTACTCAGCATTTTCTGGGCTCACCTCAGATTCTGTCCATTTCTGGGCCTCTCATGAAGAAAGACATCCAGATGTTGGAGGTATACAGAAAAAGCCAATGGAGCTGATGAAGGGTCTGACAAACAAGTCGTATGAGGAATAGCTGAGGTTGCTGGGTTGTTTAGCCTAGAGAAAAGGAGGCTAAGGAGTAATTTTATTACTCTCTACTACTGTCTTTGAGGAGGTTGTAGCCAGGATGGGGCAGTCTCTTCTCCCATGCAGCCAGTGACAGGACAAGAAGACATGACCTCGAGCTCCGCTGGAAGAGGTTCAGGCTGGACATCTGGAGGAATTTCTTAATGGGAAGGGTTGTTAAACATTAGAGTGGATGGCCCAAGAAGGCAGATGGATTCTCAATACCAAGAAAGAGTTCAAGAAACAACTGTTGACAAAGTGGTGATAAGTCAAAGATTGGAGGCAATTATAACAGAGGTATTTTGCCAGCCTAACTGATTCCGTGACACTGACAAATAATTCTGTGGTACTTAGAATATTCTGAGTTGGAAGGGATCCAAAAAGATCAACCAAGTCCACTTCCTGGCCCTGCACAGGACAGTCCAAAGAATCAGAATTGCCCAAGTGGTTCTTGAGCTGTCAGGCTGGTGCTGTGACTTCTCGTGAGCCTGTTCCAGTGACAAGCCACCCACTGAGTAAGAACCATTTCCTAATATCCAACCTAAATCTGCCCTGAAATGACTTCAGAACATTTCCTCAAGTCCTGTCACTGGCCACCAGAGAGAAGAGATCAGCGCCTGTCCCTCCTCTGCCCCTCATGAACTGAGTATGCCCCTGATAACTGCAGTGTGGTCTCCCCTCGGTGTCCTCTTCTCCAGGCTGAACAGAACAAGTGACCTCAGCTACTCCTCATTCAGCTTCACCTCATGGCCCTTCACCATCTTTGATGCCTCCCTTTAGATGCTCTCTAACAGCTTAATGTCTTATACTGTGGTATCACAGCTTTCCCCAGCCCCCGAGGTGAGGCAACCCCAGTGCAGAGCAGAGCAGGACAATGCCCTCCCTTGCCCAGCTCTGATGCTGTGGCTGATGCGCTCCAGGACACAGGGGCCCTCCTGGCTGCCAGGGCACTGCTGACTCATGTTCAGGTTGCCATTGACCAGGACCCTGTGGTGGTTCTTTGCCCCATACTTACAGGCCGCACTGCGATCTGAGAAACACTTGTTAGGCCTTGGCTTCCTTATGAGCAGCCTTGGAAACAGTTGTTCTTGCCTGAACAGGATTACATTCATGTTCTCACACTTTCAAAGAAAGTGCTGCCCCAAACTGTGGTCTGAATGAAACACTGTAATGACTAAAGCCTGCTCTGTGGGGACCCTATAAAAAGCAGTCCAAAATGAGACCCTTTGAGGTGTCCTAAACTGCAGCAATCTACAATCTCCCTCTTGAGTCCAAGCCTCTCAGACCTAGCAAGCTCAGGTTTACTACAACTGGAGGATCGCTGGAACACAGGCTGATACCCTGACTCTTTGCAGCCCGCCTTTTTGCCCTTTGGGACATTCAAAGGTACCCAAAGTGAGTATTTCACTGACCTCGGAAGAGAAATTTTCACAGGTACTTTGCTTGCAGTGACACTTTATGTCTGTGTGCATGCATGTGTACATATGTTATAACAAATCTGGGAGAAATGTTTCTTTCTTACATGTTTAAGTAACTTATATATCTAAGTAAGTTAGGCAAATAAGTAAAGTAGTAAGTTATAAACTAGAGTTAAGTGTTGCTAAGTGTTGCTCTTTAGTTAAGTTGCTAAGTATGACATAGAAATTATAAATTAGGTTAAGTGCTGTCAAATGTTATACCTCTGTTTAATTATTAAGGCTAAGTTATGAGTTAAGATATAGGTTAAGTTAGGTATAAGTTTAGCGTTGTTCCTTAGTTAAATTGTCATGTTTAAGGTATACGTTAAAGAGCGTTATTGAGTTTGAGTGCTGTTAATCTTTTACACTGTGTTTCTTTTTATCCTTTCCATCGTTTTCCTTTTGTTATATGTACTTAAACATACACACACACACTTGCCAAATAGTTCTTAGTTAATTTCTGTTTTGATTGGTTGGATTCTGCTTGGTTTTGTTGTTGCTTGTTTTCCCTGATTGTGCCTTAACTGTCTTTTAAATAGGAAAGTGAATCTTGCTCCAAGGGACTTTGTTGTACTATTACTTAATATTAAATCTGGCTTTTGTTTATACCATTGCCAGTGAGGTTTTAAATGATCTCAAACCCTTGTTTGTAACAATTTGGCACAGTGAGCATACTGGCAAGTAATATCACTGACTACTTATGAGTGCATGAAAAGCCCAAGCCCTAAGTTCTTGGACGAATGGGCTCAGGATAAATAGCACTACCGGATGGCTGTGAAAGAATATTTAGAAGTTGCTAGATGCCATCAAAGAACAGGAAAGATAAAGAAATTATTTGCAAATAATTTGCTAGGCATCTGTCTAGAAGCTACCTGCCAATACTGAA
Source organism: Pycnonotus jocosus (assembly GCA_013400435.1). Classification (NCBI taxonomy): domain Eukaryota; kingdom Metazoa; phylum Chordata; class Aves; order Passeriformes; family Pycnonotidae; genus Pycnonotus; species Pycnonotus jocosus. Next base: position 9,360 of record VWYP01023636.1, on the reverse strand, counting down.
AAGATAGTATTAAATGGAAACAGAAACTGAAAACTCTACTGGAAATTAGGAAAGTGACTGAGTAATTGTTGTCCCTGTAAACAGAACAACTGCAGAGACACTTACAGGAGGAACAGGAAAGGAAACAAAAGCTGGTAGAAAAACTGAGCTAACATTTACGCAGGCTCCAAAACCTTCTCAACCTTGTGGTGGACCTATAAATTATACCCAAAAAACCCGACCTTATTTGATGTGATTTAGATGGCTAATTTACTAAAATGCTGTAAACCAGGTTAAACTGCAACTGATTATTTCTGGTGTGTTTGTTTAACTGGAGGAGACTGAATCCTACTGAATGGTGAAGTGGCCAAGGGATTCTGGGTCCTGGTGTTATTTAATGTTTCAGTCCCTACCCCAACACGATCCCCATTTGATAACAAGCAAAAGTGTCATACTGGGGTGGTGAAATAAATGTGAGAGGAAAGTCTCTAGTGATACCTATGAAATCTATGAATGAGCTCTGTTACAAAACCTGCCTGCATCCAAGATGTGCATGAATGATCTCAAACACTTGTTTATAACAGACCCCCACGTCCTTTCCATAGCACTGCTCTCCAGCCTCTTATTCCCCCTGTCTCTATGTCCAGGATTGTTCTGTCCCACGAGCAGAATCCAGCTCTTTCCCTTGTCAAACTTTATACAGGTGGTGATTGCCCAGTTCTCTAATTTTGTCTAGGTTGAACTTGAACATTATGAACTTGAACTTTACATTTATGAATTTGAACTTTAACTTTATGAACTAGAAGTTTAAGAATTTGAGCTTTAATTTACCTTTAAGTCTCTTGTCCTATATGTAATATCCTATTACTAAAAATGAAACTATATGAAATTATGTCTTGTGTGGAAGGTAGCTTCTTATGTCTTGATGCATTTTAAAAAGACCAAACCAAATCAAATCCCTTCTTGCTGGTAACGTATTAATATGTTATTATGTACTTATTAATATATATTAATATGTATGTAGTCATATCATTGATCATTCTGTGTGTGCTTCACAGGTAGTTTGAAGCCATCCTAAGGACTTAGCCCTGGTTCACATACTTTTTTGTCTAACAGGTGTTGGTACAGATAGTCTGTGTCTATAGTATTTTCTTCTACACTTTCCTATGACAAAAATCAAATCTTTTTCTTCCAGTCATTTTTTTTCAAAGAGAAAGTTATCCTTGGAAAAGAGTGCCAGGACTACACATTCTCTTCTAATTTACAGAGCCAAATGACTTTAAAAAGAATCAGTGACATTTTTAATTTTTATTCCTTTCTAATAATTCCTTACATTTGATTTTCTTTTTTGCTGCTGATCTGTGTTGAGATGGTATTTCCAGTGATCTGTCTATAAGGACACAAGTATCTTTTCACAGAGTGACAACAACTCAACAGTGTATATTTACAGACAGCTTGTTTTTTTTCCTCTTCTTTTGGCTTTACTTTACACCTAAGGAGATTAAGTTCTGTGTGCCATTTTCTCGCCAAACCTTTGGCACAGTAGGAATCTTCAGTGCGACTTCATATCAATTTTTATTTTGCCTGTCTTATCTGTAGATGTTATTTCACTTAGAAGCTTTGTCATGGTAAAATTGTGCTTCTCAGGACTTTAGGAATAATTTGATATTTTATTGTAAGGGAGATAAAAAGAATCCTTCTTCCTAATTGTGATACATGGCTATATATTGCTACACAATAGTAATAATAATAAGAATGATAGTAACCTATCTTTTTGTGGCAAAATTGATCCCTTTTTCTTCTTAATGTTTTTAAGGTGTCTTGTTGGGAAAGCTTTCTAAAAATTTCAGGTTTATTTTTGTCAGACAGATTCCTATAATCTCTTACCTTTTTAAGTCCTGTGGGGTTCACCAGCTTAGTTATGTGGCATGATTTTTTCTATAAAAAGCATGTTAACCCTTTCTCAATACATCATACTTCTATGCATAAGTTATCTATATATGTTCTGCAATGACTTTAGAGTGTCAAGACAGTTTCCTGTTGGACCTTCCAGGAGCCACTTTCTAAGTCAAACCTGCATCACCTGAGCTAGAACCAAAGCCCCTTCTCTGCTGCAGTCCTGACTTTCACACAGTCAGGCCAGGATTCCTTACCAGCTCAACCCCAGGTTTTCCATATCAGTCTCAGCTGTCTGGATCCTTCAAATAATTCAATCATGCTGCAACAACAAAGTAAAAGCTCAGGCTGGTGTCTCCAAGAGGGACCTTGAGCAAAGTAAACACTGGCCTTTTATACTCTCACAGTCTAAACGTGTGGAAGTCTGGGATTTTCCAGCTGAGTCATTGTCTCCTGCCCTGTATTAGTGGCTGCTCACCTGGCTGGGCCACAGGGCCCTGTGCCTTTTGTGATGCAAAGTGTTGGCTCCAGTTCTTGGCCTCTTGCTCTGCTCAAGCTCCCTTGACCAGAGTTTTGGATTTTGCATCTCTTACTGCAGCTGCACACGGAGCTACCTATGTTATGTGTTGTCCTCAACAAAAGGTTGGTATAACCTTTCAGCATTAATAAACCACTGAGTTTCCCCCGCTTAAATGTTTAATTTCCTGTAATGTCTTCATCTTCTCTTAGATCATAATTTCCAGCCATTACAAAATGGAAATACTAATTTCTGCTTAAGAAGACCAATTTTATAAAGTTTAAAAGCGGGATCTGGGAATAACTAGTATAGTGCCAGTATCAAAGTGATAGGTTAGCTCTTCCTAACTTGAGTATCTTCTTATTTGTCTCAGAAAAACAAAGAGGAAATACCTAGCTTTAGAGTACAATACTTCTTCAGCATGTAAGGAAAAACATTTTCTGTCTCTCTAGATAGGTTTAATTTACTAAACCAATTGAAACATTAAGTTGTTTGCAGCCAGTTTTAGAGATCTATCTTCAGTTAAGAAGCTTAAAGTTACTGGGTTTTGCATACATTTCCTAAATAAGAAGTTTAATAATAACCAGTAGACATCCTCTGAAGTCAACTGCCAGATAATCAAATCTGCTTTGGGAAGAAACAAAATTCTACCATGACTGGAAAATCAGAAAGTGCTTGTGACCTGCTTGTAACCTTCCCAAAATTTGCTAAATACTTGGCTGCTGCTGTGAATGTCAAATATTCATGACCAGATTCATTCATTATAGAAATGCTCACTCATATCATTAAGTCATATAATGAATTGCTTCCCCTGTTGAAAGTAGTCATTAAAATTTGTATCTCATCCAACCTCACATTGTTTTCCCTCTTCTACACTTCCATATGTCCTTCAGTTTGCTGAGGTGGTGGTGGGTTTTTTTGTTTGTTTTTGTTTTTGTTTTTTTTTGTTTGTTGTTTGTTTTGTTTTGTTTTGTCTTGTTTTGTGTTGTTTGTTTTTGGTTTTGTTTTTAAAGAAATAACTGCAGAGCTGATATTTTACGGGGTTAATTACAACCTGCACCATATAGTTATAGGCACCTTACGTTACTCCTCTTAGGCCTTCTGAAACAAAATGGCTACATAATAGATTACAGGCGGCACGTGAAAATCTCTCTTTTCAAATTAAAATGAGCAATTATTTCCAAATATCCTTCAGAGAATTAACTATCTTGCAGACTCTCTTGTCACAATTTGTTCTTAAATTTGGATCTTGCACTTTCTTTTGATGAGACCTGCTTTTGCATCCCCAGTGTTCACTAATTCCTCTGCATTCTCAGAAAAGAAAACAATACTGTTCCTGACTTTTGGTTCAGTGACATGATATTGCAGCAGGAAACAGAGGAGAAAACAGAACGAATAGAAGTCCACACTCAGGTGGATTATTCCCTTTTCCTCCATTCTCAAGACCAAGGCTTCGAGACTCCAACTTTACCATTTTCAAGTCATGTGAAATTTTTTTGTCACATGTATTGACTAAAGCCATCTCAGTGATTTCAGGATGGCTTCTGATTTTCTACTACTGACTTATAAAGTTACAATTTGTAGTCACCCTCCAAGATTTACATTATACACAGCATTGCAGTGCTTTTAGATGAAGTTCATGGCTTTCATGTTTTTCTGTCTAATCACTAATTTTTATGATCTGAAAAAGTGGATAAGTGTTGCAGATAACATACTGTGGGCAAAATTATTATAAAATGCACAATTCAAAGATTGAAATGTACAATAAGCTACATGTATAATTTTGACTGTGTACATGGAATGATTCTACAAAAATTTGCCAAACTTCTGTATTGGTTTACACTACAAAATCAGCAGTCTTAGGAAATTCAATAATAAGCCTGAAAATTAAGCTCTTTGAGACACTTCTTTTGTCCTCTCCTTTCTCTAATATCACCTGGAATTCACAGAAAACTATAGAAATTTCCAGGGAAAAATATTCTCACTGAAAAAATGTAATGCACAGAGTAGAAAACATAACATTTATACCTGAATTATAATGTTTTCTTTGTAATCAGAGAGCAGTAGTAGCACTAAACTCCTACCACTGCAAGGATCTGTAAGGAGAAGTACTCAGTACACACATTGTCCTGTCAGATTCCAGGAGGAGTGTCTAACACAAGGGATGATGTGGTGTTAGGTTAACATGTGAATAGCTCTTGTACCTTTTCGTGTGTATGACTAATGATCTGGCACCAAATGACTTGGATACCAAATTATGCTGCGTATTGAAGGCTCTCAAACTTCTTCCATGCTACTAATCAAGATTAGGTACTTCAGAGACAAAATAATACCTAAGAGTTTGAAAAATGGTGATTACTTCTAGATTTAAAACAGAACGGGATTTTTTTAATAAATATATTTATGAACAATTTATAAATTCAATTACAGGGAATTATGAAGTAATAATAAAAAGGACCTTTTTTTTTCCCCTTTTAGATGTATCAGTTGATCAATTTCTAAAATCTACTGACTATTTTTACTTTAATGAAATTTTTCATTTACTTATGATGCCAGAATCAGTGAGTGTGTGAAATAAATATAGAGTAGAAAAACTGTTTAAACTGTTTAAATATAGAGTAGAAAAACTGCTTACTTTATTATCTTACTTACTGTAGCTTAGGAAGAAATTCCTAGAGTTTTTATTGATGTAATTAAGGGGAAATTTTCTGCTCTTGTGCTCTCGCTTTCTCATATCCACTTTCTTTCATCTTGCCTGTATGCAGAAAATAAAATTAAGATATTTCTACGTGATTGTAGGTTAAACCCAAGGCCTTATTGAATATTGTTTTTCAAATGACATCTGGCAAGGCTCTAAATTCCTAATAACTAAGGAGAAACTGTGCTTTATGATTTATTCATTTTGAATATTTAAGTTTATGTAAAATTATAATTAAAAATTTGCAAGGAGTAAGTTATTCTATTCATATTATTGCATCCATTAGACTGAGAATTAGTGCTGGAAATAGTTGCCATATTAATCAAAAATTCTGTCTTCTGAAATTTTCTATTACTATATTGTTGATATTATTTAACTTAATCTCTGTTTAATGTTAAATGAAACAAAACACCGGCCATGAAAGAAGATTTTAACCATTCTTTGCTAATAGATGTCTTCAAAGTGGTGAGAGTTTTCCTCATGGGATTTAACTCAGTAGGTATTTAGAACGTAATCCATACTGTCCTAAAACAAGTAATAGAATTTATGAAACTCAAGAATCACCTGGTTTATGCAAAAGTCTCATGATCTCCTCATGGCACACCTAATGACAGCTTTTTGTTTATTCTTCTTACTCTCCTAAAGTAATAAATGGCTTTGATTTTCCTAAATATCCACTATTAAATATGCAGTCTATGAGAGTGGAGTTTGGGATTTTTCTTAGAATAATATAAGGATACACTGAATGCTTCTCTGCATGTACTGGGCCGCTATTTTCATTTGGATGACAAAGAAAATGTCATTATCAACAATTTCTTCACAAATTATTAAAGCAACAAAGCATACATCCCAGGTTGCACAATTGTGGGTATTATATGCTATCAGTCCAATGAAAGTAATCTATTGAGAAATTTTTTGCACGTAAAAGAGAAGTAGCTGCAATCCAGTCGTTTCAATATACACATTAAGCAAAGCTGGTTGGAGAGTGGGGACCCAAAATTATCAGTTCAAATAGCAAACTTTGGATTTTGAGACAGGTAGCTTTGCTGAATATAGAATTAACAACGACAATGTACTGTATAATTACTCCATAGTGAGCTGGTGGATATGAAATAATTTTTGCCGGAAGAGTGAAGTAAATAAGGAATTTGTATATACTGCTGGTTTAATTACTTTACTAAAACTTTCATCAGAATTAAAATATTGGAATCTCATGCTTGGCAGTTCCACTGAGACCAAATGGTTTTGTCCTACCTTGATCTCTCATAATGGGTGTAGTATTACTTTTAATCCTGAAAATAAGGAAATCTTGTAAAGTTAAAGTATTTTCAAAATCAGAGCTTAAAATATGAAGTTCACATTGTAAATGATGAAATCACTTGAAAATAAAAAAATCTGTGCATTGTTAAAACCAGCCAATTCGATTAACTATTAAGAATACACAGTGTACATAAACACAAATATGAATATTAATGTAAACATAAAAATAAGTATGGTACCCTAAGATTAAGAAAAAATAACTTCTTTTGTTTAAATACATACTGGAAAATCATTTTGTTGCTTTTGGGGTTTTTTTTTGTGGTGGGGTGGGGATGATGGTGGCATTTTTTTGAGGGTGGTGGTATTTTGTTTCCCATTTTGTTTTCACTGTCTGTACAGAAATTAAAGAGTATTAACAAAGCACATGACTTCAGGTAGAAAGTGGGAACCTCAAAAACATCTGTGGTTACTGTCAGCAAGATTTCCATTAATATATTTCTTTACATAAATTTATACCTGAGTAGGAGATAAAAGCTTTCTTCATTATCACAAATGTTAACATTCCTTTGCCTCTTAATAAGGTACGTGTCATGACTCTGGTCAGACAACTATAAAGAAAAAAATATTCCAAAATACATAAATTACTTCTGAAAAGGTAAAGAGATTAAGTTTTCTATCCAGAATTGTCATTCAGTTATTTTTCTTAGATTTCTATACAAAATGAGTTTTCTTCTCAAAATAAACCAATATGTCAATATTATAATTTTTTCAAGTATTAGCTCAGTATACTAGAAGTTAAAATAAAACAGAATAGTTGTTAATGAGTGGGAAAGAAGCAGATCAAAGATTTCTTCTCAGTTATTTTGATTCCTAATGTATTTATTGAAGAAAAATATAAATAAATAAGAGCTTACATATTTTCATACTGAACTGTACTTTCCTTTTGGTGGCACAGATGAATATTGCATTGAGTGGATCCAATGGTAGTTGCAACACATGACAGGAAGAGCAAGAACAGACTCATTTCCGTGGAATATGCATTTTATCATAAAACTGAGTTTCAAGAACAACAAAATGTCAGCTGGCATTTTAATATATGATTCTTCCTTGGAGAGATAGTCTAACTTTCCTCTGTGTGTTGAATGTTTTCTTTCTTTATAATTGAAATAATTAATTTTGTCTGAGTTTTTAGAATTAGCTCTTTCCTGGGCAGGAGAAATAAATTTATTAGAAACAACATTAAGCTGATTAAACTTCTAAATTCACTGTCTTCCTAATTGAGTTATGTACTACTGATCTGTCTTGTCTTTAAATGTTTCATTGCCTGAACAATCCCCAAAGGAAGATTTCTTCTTTCTTTCCATGTAAAATAATTTAGTAGGAATAATAAGCTTTTAATGAGGGAAGAAAACAGTCTGATTTTTTACATTACTTCTTGATCTCTCACATGCCACATTTGTGTGGCTTACTGAATTAGTCTACTAAACTAGGTGAGAAAACTTAGGTTTGAAAGATTGGTAGGAGTTTCAAAGGCTAAATCCATAATGGCTGAAACAGTGACACACGTAAGTATAACATTTAGATCCTCAGAAGAACCCAGTGAATGCTACATAAATCTCAGTCCACAAAATAGTGTTCATTAGTATCATCCATATCACTCCTCTGTCTGCCTCAATGTGTTGCAGCAGACGCATAGAACTGCATAACCTCACCCATGCAGAACAGATTCACATATGTTCTGGCCCACATGTTGACTGACCAATTTGTGTGTGATGTCTCATCTGGTAAAAGTGCAAAATGCTGCTCTCTACCAAGGTTTACTTTGGAAAGTCAAATGTGGTTTGCCTGAGAAATTGCCACTTAACCTGCTCAAGAAGCATCTCAAACTATCATCAGTGGGATATTTATTGTACTGTTTCAGGTTGTGGAGATTTGGACATTTTCTACAGATTTTGACTGCTCCTTCTCTGCCAGCAAAAGTTGCAAGAGTTCCTCCCTGGGGTGATGGCACCAAAGCTTAGCCA
>VWYP01023631.1:0-17112 GCA_013400435.1 Pycnonotus jocosus | reverse complement strand
TTCCTTTTTTTTTTTTTTTTTTTAAATTCTAGAAATGTAAATCACTTCTTCCAAGATGATGTTCCTTTCCTATTAAGCTACTACTTTCTCAAATATTCATGTTGGCTTCCCAGCATAATAATAAAATCACCTCTTAGCCTCTACAAAATATTTTTATAGTCAGTTTGTTTGGGCATCATTAGCCTGGCACAAAAATACTCTGCAAGCAAAATATCGGTAACTCACAGGTATGAAGCAATCCTTTATTGGCCAGTACACATAAAAGACAGCATTTAGTGAACTGTGAGGATAAGCATGGGTGTGCTCACACTCCAGTACAGCTGCTGGAAAGCCTTCACCAGGCAGGCAGGGGTTGCTGAGCACTGAGGGAGGGGTTGGTGGCCACGGCTCCCAAAAGCCACCATGGGGGCAGAGCTGCTCCTTCCTCTTCCTCCGTCAGCAGTGATGGATCAACCCCAACCTGGCAGTTCCTGACTGCCCCTGACTAGATCAGCCTCCAGCTACCTTCATTTCTTTTCCTTAAGGTGTTAGCATTTCACGTGGATGTTTTCTCTGCTGAGTCCTTGGTCTCCTAGCAATCACATATCAGCAGTCCTTCCACTCTCTGTAATTTTTTACTTTTCTTATCCCTGTAGAGACGGTCTCACAGCTCTGACTCAGCAGTCTGAGTCAAGGTTACACAGCTGGAGTGCATCAAAGCTGGGCCCCCTACTTGAGCAGCTAAAACCCCAGCAGTGGGGGACTACAGAGAGAGGGCAACAGTGCACCGTGGCATCATATGTGACTCTTTCTTGGACACTGTTTTATTCCCCTCACATCTCATTCCTGATTACTTTCCTGATCCTTCTGACTCCAATTTCTGTTTTTCTCCCCCAGTACAGAATTCTGGAAGAATAACTTTAACTACTAGCTTCCTTCAATTACTCTTTAGTTTTGTAATACTTGCTATCCAGAGTTGCCACCAGCTATTGTGTGTTGGCTGTCCAGTATCAATTTGCAATCTACTATTCATAGAACAGTGTTGGGCACAAGTTTTTCACTGTAGGGTTACAATATTCTGTCAGTAGGGAAAGGATATAATTTTGGACTTTTTCCCCTACGAGTGAGCAGAATTTTAGCCAAGGAAATATGTTTTCTTCTCCTTTAATCCTCTTCACAGCAAAACTCAAGAGGAACACCCAGAAAGGACACCATATGCTTGAGACTATGCCATCATATACTTTGTGAGCCCTGTAGTTGCTGCTGCCCTTTAGCCATTAAAACTGCAAACAGCAGTGTTTCTAGGTAGCCAGATCATGTTTATCACGGTACATAAATCCTGTGTGTCCAAACTGATCATGAAGTGCAGCAATCATTTCTCTGGGGCTTCCTGAAACCTTCAGCAAGTCATCAAATTCCTCTTTCCTGGGCAGGGAAAAGAAAAAAAAAATCACTTAAACACAAATAATATATTTACTTACATGATAAATGGGGATCTGTGCTTGAATCTAGTTGTAGGATAACTTCCAAACTGTTGTGTAGTCAGCCAAGATATAACATATATTCAGACAGGATAATATCGATCTGAAGTTGTTCACTGTGAATCCAGAAAATTGTGGCTCACTTCCAGCATTTTAAACATAGAACTACATAGGAAAAATACAACATCTATTCAGATGCTTAATTCAAGTCTAAAATTTTTCTGGACAGAAACTGTATCAAAATCAGTCAACTGATTTACTATTCTTCCTCAATTTCACAATATTGTCTCTGTGCAGTCTTTTTACAGAATGCAAAAAGAGCAGAAAAGACATACACAATGGAAACATTAAACTGAATTTATGCCAAAAATGAATGCATAGTGCATAAACATCAATCCTGATCTGACCGTTTTGCTCATCTAAGCAGAACAAAGCAGTCAGTAACACCTTTCAGGAACAATATCCATCGAGTAATACAGCACACAGCTATCTCTGGGGTCTAATCTGAAGGTCATCTCCATCTGACTTAAGACACATAATCCATGTTTTTGCATCCCCTTCTTTGGACCCACCCTAGAGTGATCCACAATCTGCTTTTCAAAGGACTGAGCCTTCTTCCTCTGTCCCCACTTGCTCTAGTCACAAGCAAAGAAGAAAGAAATAGAAGTTTGTAGAAGGCTAAAAATGATGGACCAAGAAATTCCAGAATCACCATTGCTGGGTTTTCTGCAGCTACAACTTCCAGTATATGAAATTCAAATGAATTCATGTGAATTTCAAAGACAGCAGGAGGAGCCAATAGACACCACTATGTTGCATTTGGACATTTCACATCCAGCTGACTTTGGGGTACAGCCACTGGCTGGGGACTAGACTAAGGTAGGTTTTTGTACCCAAGATCAGCAGTTATAAGCTTAAACATAAATTGATGGTTAAACCTACTATTCAATACAGATGTAACTAGACCCACACAGATAAGTATAGTCTTGTCTTGGAGAAAAATTTCTTCATCTGCAGCATATTCATTTAAACAACCTTCTATTTTCTCCCCAAACTACTTGTCAATTTAACCCAAATTTCCCGCATAATTTTAGGTGGAAGAAATAAGAAGTTATACTATTCTGGAGGACTGAATGCTGAGTGCTCTAACATAGTGTTCTTTGTTTATTCTGAAAGAAGTGCATACCTTGAATAGTAGCAAATAATTTCAGTTTCTTTTTCCAACTGAGGGAATCCAAAACCACAGCTTATACTAGTTATATCAATTCCCTGAAATATTAGCTGATTGTTCAGTCATTGATAGTGCAGAAAGATGAACCACAGTCGCTACCTCTTCATTATGTGTGCTCACAAGAAAACTAATTTACCCTTACATGGTTTCCTCAGCCATTGAAGTAAAAATTAGTCTTTGAAAAATACCTAAACATTTTTGAGATAGATGGTAAATATTAACCTATAGCCCAGAATGTTGAAAATTCACCTTGAGCTCCAAGTTGTATTAAATAGTTAATTATTTGTGATATGCAGAGGAAGAAAGTTCTTGTTTAGAACTGCTCACTAACAGTTGAGATTAAAGAAGTAGGTCTGCATCATCTGGTTCTGCACATTATTTGTATTAATGCCAGTGTTAGTACCAATTCTAGTCATAATTTCAAATACTGATTTCATCATTTCAAAACAAAACATTAAAAATATTAATACTTAATTTTGTTCTTAAATAAGAGTTTGACATTTTATTGTTAGAATTCCAACAGAAATAAGAGAATTCTTGGGGGTTTTAACATGTATTCTGCCAAAGTATTCCACACATGCATGTATTCTAGGCTAATATATGGCAATGAAATAAATCAAAATTGGAACAGTACTGGTTTATTATTTCATTGCTGTGTGAAGAGCTGATGAAATTGAACTGTTGTGTACCATGACATTTTGCCTGCATAATACAATAACTGTTTTATGGAAAATAAGTTGAGAATCTCATTACTTGACCAAGATTTATGATGGAACTTGTAAATGTATTTGCTTTCAATAAATCTGGCAGAGATTGACCACCATCCTTGTTAACATTTTGACAGACATCCTCTTTTAATGGCACCTAATTACAAAACAGCCAGTGCAATATGGTACCAAGATCAAAATTCATTCTAGAAATAGTTATAACTGCCAGATTTAACTCATACATTTCTTTTATGGAGATCAGAAATAGCCCTTCTCTTTTCTGACATGCATATTAGAGAAGCTACTCAAAAAAGATCTGAACATTTTCTGAGGAATTATAAAATCCATCTCATCGGTTTTTCTGAAGTATTCCTAAAGAGTCCACTTCCATTATGTCAGTGTGAAGAGCTCCCCTGCCTGTCTCCAAAGGAAATCATATGCTTCCTGTTACTGGGTAATGCAGATCAGTGTGGTCTGCAAGTAAGACATTCCTGGAACAGGGTAAAATGAGCTCAGGTGATACATCACCTGTACTGTAAGATATTGCATTCATTGTATATTCTGGACATCAACCTCTTTTACTTCATTTCCTCAAAATCATTTTCCTCTTATTTCAAAGTATGAAGTTGTTGTTGGAGCATTTCTCATTGTGGTTATTCTCTCTGTTACTGGGATTGGTGCACAGAGATCAAAGCCATTGAATTGCCTGTGGAATTTAACCTTTTTACTAGAAAATTCTCAGTTTTATCAATACTGAGGATGCAGACATAGACAAAATTCCAAACTAGTAAACCAGATAATACATGTTGCATTAGAAATTTATTTTGGCAAGCACCCAACAAAGCAGTGTTAAGAGAAAGTTAAATACATCTCAGGGTTGTACAAAAGGTTTTTTAAAAACCAGCCTTTAAAATGCACTTCGGTGGCACATGTTTAAAATCCCTTATGCATCATTTCACAGAGGAAACAGATCACTTCAATAACTGACAAGTGTTTCTGCAAGGGGAAGTTTAATTCAGATGTTTCAATTTCTTTATTCAAATGCTACAGTCATGTCTGCCATGGCTCACATAGCCAGAGTGATTCAGGAACAATGCAGGTGAATACAGAAGTGAGAAAATATGAGAGGTTTTAAAATGAAAAAAAAAAAAAAAAAATAGAAACAAACACACTTCAGTCATTTTTGACTGAACAATTTATTATGACACTTATTTAAAAAAAGGCCTTCCATATCTTCTACTGTTTAGGGGCTGTTTTTACATTAGTCTGAAATTCATATGTGCCATCAAGTTCTACTGGACTCTCATCTTTTCCTCTTAGTTAAACTACCCTATCCCATGAAAATACATTTTTATACAAGTTTAAATCTTGTTTCATCAGGACAGATTCAGATTGGTAGCTGAGCCATGATTAATCATGTATCTAATTACACTGCATAACCTAGTGCATAGATGAAGCCTCAGTATTTTGAGGACTTTTTTCTCATCCCTCATAAGTTACTCTTCTGTCTCCTTCCTGACATCTATTTTCTACAGTCTCAGGTTCAGAAAAAAAATTCTCTATTATTTTGTGGTGGGTTGACCCTGGCTACTTGCCAGGCACCCACCAAGCTACTCTATCACTCTTCTTCCTTAACAGGACAGAGGGACAATGAAGAACACATGGACCAAGATAAGGGAGATCACTTACCAATTGTCACAGGGAAAACAGGCTGGACTGGAAAATAAATTTAATTTATTGCCAAGCAGGATAAATTAATAAGAAATAAGAACAATTTTTTAAAAACACATTCCCCCCCACCTTTCTTTTTTCCCAGGCTCAACTTCACTCCCAACTCTTTTACCTCCTGCACCTCAGGTGGTGCAGTGGGATGGGGAAAAGGGTCAGTTGCCATCGGTTCATAACACTCCATCTATGCTTTTCCTTCCTCCTCACACTCTTCCCTTGCTCCATCATAAGGGCTCATCCATTGGAGACAGTCATTCATGAACTTCTCCAGCCATAAGTCCTTCCCACAGGCTGACTGGTCCAGCATGGGTCTTGAAATGGGGTCCTGCCCTTCCTCACAGGGTCACTGGCCTGACAGCAAACATTCTCCTCTGTGGTGTTCTCCCCAAGGGCTCCACATCCTGTCAGGAGTTCAAGCATACTCACTTCATGACTCACAGCTGCTTTTAAGGGCTATTCACCTGTGCTGATGGGGGGCTGTCTACAGGCAGCAGGTGGCTATTTGCTCCACGGTGATACCCAGGGGATGCAAGGAAGAACCTGTCACTGCATTCTCTCTGCAGGCTGCAGGAGAATCTCTGGTTGTATGCTTGGACTACCTACCTCCTCCCCCTCTTTCTGCACCTTGCGGCCTAGAGAGTCGTTTCTCTCACATATTCTCACTCCTCTATCCCAGCTTCTGATGGGTAGCATTTTTCTCTTTCTTGAATATGCTACCACAGAGGTGCTCCCTCTGTTTCTGATGGGCTCAGCTTTACCTAGTGGTGGGTCTGTCTTACAGCCAGCTAGATCTCTCTCTGACATAAGGACAGCTCCTCATGTCTCCTCACAAAGGCTGCTCACACAGCCCTCAGTTACCAAAACTGTGCTGCATAGATCCAGTTTGCTTTTTCTCTTTGCTTCACTTTACATAATAAGGCTGCAGAATGAAACAAACAACCAAACAAAACAAAACAAAACAAAACTTTAGAAACGTGTAAAATGCACATACTCATTGATGGCAATGCCAGACAGTGCCATTTTTTCATGCAGCCTGACTACTAGTAAAAATAGTTATTTAATTTCATCCTTTGCTGTGAAAACACACACCTAGTTCATTACTTAAAATTGATCTGTTTGCAACTCAAATTTACCAGTTTTTTCATTAGTCAGTGTACTTAATCACACTGAACTAGTCACTGTGACTTCTGACAGCAACAAAAGTTCCTCTGCAAGCATGAGAAATACTTCCCATCTTGAGGGATCTGAAACTCTGCTGTAGCTGCCCTCCATACTGTAGAGGAGATTCATCTCACTTAACTTCAGCTGACTAGTCTAGTCCTGGACAGAGGCAGGAGCTTTCAGGCAGGGGTTTATCTGTCTTAGATGCCATGGGCTTTAGATACCTCTCCTGATCTTATAAAATACTCTAGGAGAATAAAGTTACTGAGATTAAATCCATCCTGTGGATGGGGAAAAACATTCCTCAGTGGTAAGTGAACACTAGCAAATCAGTGGTCCTTAAAACAAATTAATTTAAATCTCTCAAAAAATAGAATATTACAAATGTATAGACTTTCGTGCATTAGCATAACAGACTTCACATCAATGTCCTATGGTGAAGGCAAAAATATTTTTAGCACATAGGTATAATTTGAAAATATCAGTCTACTTACAGTGTAAGAGGGCTACAGTATTGCAGCAAATACAGACAGCATACAGTCTGTGAAATACACAGGGACAGGACCACCCAGAAACACCACTGGAGTTACTGTTGACTTTAAAAAAATGGGCTTTTTCAGTCAACATTTTTACATTATAGAAGTTTAAACATAAACCAGTAGGACTGCAGATCTGTAGGACACTGGATGTCTATCATGTGTTTTTTAGATGTGCTAGACCTAATGTCAGCATGGATCTACTGTGTGTTTGATCACTAAAACCCCTTAAGAGTATTAGACATAATTCCACAATTCATCTAATCTGTGCTGGAGTTTAATGTAAAGCCTGTTATGTTCAAAACATCCATCTTTTTGCAGTGCTTTGCACATTAGGATGACTAATTTTAAAGTTAGCACTTCCATCTAAGAGGCAGTATAGGTAAGAAAGTTGAAATATGAAAGTGCCCAGGTAATTTACAAAGTGTTTACACTAGAATATACTAACTGTTAGGAAAGACACTTTACCCTTATTATGTCCACAGACACTACAAAGATTTCCTTGGTGTTCTGCTTTTACCATTTGGGTTAAAGTTTAAAGACTAAAATCGACAAAATTACTTAGATAGCTAAATGAGCAGAAGTTATGTGCTAAAGGGGTACTCATATTTAAATATCTTGTAGATGAGACTATGTCCACAAATACAACAGGAAACTATTTCCTTGATTCCCTGAAGCTTGGAGTTGTTTTCAAAAAATGCAATTTTTATTCCTTCTTTCAGATAATCCATCTGCCTACTGAGAGAAGTATTAACTACCTCAAGACAGTCCCATTCTCCTTAGCCCTCATTATCATTTCCCATCTTCTACTCTGTAGAATAAAACCAGCTAAAACAACTCACAAAGCAAAATACTGTGGAGGCAAACTGCTTCTAATGCCTTTAATGGTTGCTCCCTGTGCTTGCCTCTTTGCTGTGAAAGGCAGCATGGTAGATGCTCCTGAAGCTGCCTGATGGGGTGTCTCTGCAGGGCTTGAACTCTTTCAGAATAGAATCAGTCTCACACAAGACTCTCACAGGTTATTTATGAAAACAGTAGACTTTTCAAACACAGAGCATTCTCTTCAAGAAAACAACAGAAAACGGAGGACTTTTTAGCCAAGGCACCATCAGTACCCTAAGAGAGCCTATAACATTGGGTTAGTCATCCAGCACTAAGAGTATGGAAAGGTGTTCTTGAAAGTTCTAGCAATAAAAAAGAGAAAGTGATCAGTGCACAAATGCTCTTGTGTCCATTTTTAATGATTTTCCCAAAATCTTCTTTACATAAAAGGAATTTAAATTATTTTTCACACAGCTAATCTTCAGGGTTTTTTTAAAAAAGTGATCACGACAATTTTGAAAATATTTTGTTTGAAAGTAACTTAACACTGGAATTCCTCGGTCTATTTAAACTTGTCATCTTCAATTGTTCATAGTGACAGATTTCCTAATGCTCACCAGGCACTCACGCATTTTATGTTTGTTGGAGTGTGCATCTTGTAATGTTCACAGCTTCACTGATTCAATCATTCCTATTTTTGCTACTGATTCGGAAAGACTCACAGTATGAGGGAGAACAACAAGAGTGAGTTGGTGATGCTGATTTCATCCAAGCATTTTTTTAAGAATTCATAAATATACAGAAAGCTTAATCTCACCATTTTCTTGGAAGTGATTTAATTTTCATCATTCTCTTGTAGAAGATTTTTTTATTATTATTGTGGAGCACTGATCCAAAAAAAAAAAAAGGAAAGAAAAAGAAATAAAAATAAAAATAAAAATAATACAAAAGCCTCTAAGCTCCAGATAAACATCTGCTCAAGCTGTTCAACTGTTCAACTTTGTCTAAATAGTTCCATACCTATATTTTGCAGGGACTTTAAGGACACTCTTTGCCTCACCCATTCAGTGAATACATAATCCTTCCTATGAAGCGAAACAATTTCATCCAAAAAACACATGAGCTTCCAAACAGCATCAGAACTAAATAACCATTGAGAGTGACTAACTCAAATTTCTAGTCAAGAGTTTTTCAGTCCTATTCAGTTTGTTTACCCCTGCATAAATTTCCCAAAGGAGATATGGCTCCTTTCAGAAATGTCTCATGTCTGTAGACTTCTACAGCTTATGGGAAGTTAGCTTCTTATTTGCTGGAATTTTTTTGCTGAAAACCACAGGAGTCTACAGACCAAGGCTGAAAATCACTGTTCTGTTCTAAATCAGGCATATCTGAGATGTGAGTATGCACTTTGCCATTTACACTCCAGGGCCTTCCTCATCAAATGTTCACACAGGAGATGGTTATGAGGACAAGGTTGTGAATCAAATGCTGAATGGGCAGGGAGGACACTGTGGAATTATGGATCAAACAGGAGGCAAGCTCCTTGCACTTTTATTTTCCTAAAAAAAATTCCGAAGCCTGTAATTTCATATGATTCATGACAGGAAATTTTTAACATGTTGATAGAATCCTATTTTTCATTCAGATCCAGTTACAACTGTGTCACACAATTTAATTTGTTGAGAACTTAGAAACTCTGGGATCTCCAGGGACAAAAAATATATGGATGACACTGTGGTCACAATGTAATTTAAAATATTTTTGGAATTTCTTATAACTCTCCTCCATTTTTAAAAAAAAAAAATCTTTATTTATTCTACTTTCAGAATTTGGGTTTTGGAGAAAAGGGACAGAAATGCAGATTAGGTTAGGAACCAAATACAAAAGTGATGATGACTTCTAAAAATAATGCAAATAAATAAAGACATCCAAGCCTCCTCAGTGCATTTTTCAATGCATTATTCAGGTCCTGACTTTAAATTAAAACAAATTGAGACTTTTTCACTTAAGATGCTTATATCTATCCTTCTTTCAGCTGCAAGCATGCAACTTCTGTCTTTACCGCATGCTACACCTAGACATATGGGCCGTATTTTGGAATGGAGCTATGAAGACAATATTTTGCTGCTATTAACACGAATCTGAAAGGAAACTATAGTGACAGCTGTGGCTGTATTACCTATCTAGAGGGCTCTCTGAAGTCCATTTTTCACCATTGCACATTTGGTCCTTTCAGAACTCAGGTGAAATATAAGATTATAGAGCTGTCTAACATCCACTCACAAATCATGGAAGGCATTTTTATCTAAGTGCCTAATGCAAGAGTAAGTTTCTTTCATACATGTGAAACAGCACTAACACAGCCTGCTAATTGTACAAAACTCAGTAGAAATAAATCTGATCAAGTGCTCACATAGCTCAAACCCCCAAATATGCTCACAGTACCAGGACAATAAACCAACAAAAGGTTAACAGATAATGCTGCTAATGTACAATGGAAGGTCAAATGACCTGTCACATGCACAATGCAGTGTAAAAACACATACTAATTTATAAATTTAAAAATGAAAACCAATAGACTGTGTTCTCTTATTTAAGAAAGTTTTAGTGAAAGGGCAAAAATATATCTTCAATAAAACTAGGGTGTTTAAAAAGTAAGCTTGGTACTTCCAGGAAGTTCAAACAATATATTTTTCCCCCGTATTCTTTTAGAGCATAAATCATTAGGAGAGTTAAATGTAAAACAGCCTTTAAGGGAGCAGGACTCAGTCAATGAGTTAAAGAGGTAAGTAGCTTGCAAACAGGAGAGCAGTTAAAAGTAAAGATTCATCAGGGATCTTACCTAATGAAGACAGAAAAGACCTTGGAGTACCTGGAGTAGCTGCTATTTGAGGTTTTCAAGGACATGCTAGTCAATGTCAGCATTTGTCAACAATGACTGAGGTACAAATTATTCTCCTCTCTGTATGAAGCTTGCATTAATTTGTCTCCCACAACCCCTTCCAGACCTCTTTTTGTAGGAATTCATGAATTTGGATTGGAAAATTACCTAAGAGTCTTTATGTCATAAAAAAAGCTGAAAACTGTGGTTTTTTCGGCACGTGTTCCTGCATTGAACAAAGTATTGTTCAAAATATTGTTCAAAGTATTGTATTGGGGATTGATTTCTCATCCACATCCCAGCAGATCTCAAGAGAAAAGGTCAGGAAATCAGTTGCAGTTCTCTGATCCCAGACCACCACCAATGTACAAGATAGGACTGGGTTTCCAAATTCAAGTTATGGGTTGGCCTTGAGAGAGTATGCAAAAGGTAGCATCATAGGTTGAAAAGTCCCTCCTGGCATTCTCTGTCCCTGGCACAGGGAGGCAAGAGATAAGAGAAGTAAGCTACATTACCAACTACTTGGATCTTTCCCATGAATGAATATAAACTCTTTCTTTTTCTTAATGTTCATTTTAATTTATATTTACTTTCAAAACCACATCCCCATTTCAAGCTTCATTTTCCCCAGGTATTCGAATATTTATGAAGCTATATAAACAAGAATATATGGAGATTGAATATTCCTTTAAACAAACACAGTGGTAGGATTGACAGAGTATTTGTGCTTTTCAGTGACTGACGTTGAAAATTGAAAATGTAGTTTTCCCAGAAGGCCCACGTGGCTTCTGAAAAACCTGCCAGTTTTATACTTTATGTTTGTGGAGAAAAATATAGCAAGAAAGAGAGAAAGAGAGAAAGAGAGAAAGAAAGAGAGAAAGAGAGAAAAGCAAGATGCAGAGAAAAATGCACTAGGTGCTCTGTGAGGCTGCAGTTAGTGCTTGCCCTTTCCCAAGCAGTTCTGCTGCTGCTGTTTGAGAGGCAGAGCCTGCACTGTGTAACAAGTCACAGTGTACACAGTTACAGCAATCGCCATCAGTGTCAGGCTTTTTACAATGACAGCCTCACGCATCCTTTCATGCCACCCTTGTTAGGAACAATCTGGTGGTACAGCACTGCATTTCAGCTCTTTTTTCTCTTTGTGTAATGCTGTTAAATATCCACAGCTTCCCTGCAACTCACCTTCCAGCTCTCTGTAGCACTAGATACAGAGTTCTGCTACCATTGAATTCTCAGAGTTGCTGCTGGCAGAAATTAAAGGACACAAATCATGCTCGCTCTTGAGCTGCTAAATCAGTGCTGATACAATGCTAACAACAGGGTGAATTCCCCTGTAGTTAGGACTCAGGAATTTTTGCACTGTGCTACCACTTAGTCCTAATAACAGTGCTGAAAATTTGGCATGAGATTTGTTCATGCAGATGCAGCCACAGAGACCTTGCTTTTGTGCTTCATTATTGCTATTTTCCTTAATTCAAAAATAATTCATTCTAGATTGAACATAAATGTTTTATTCTTTGACCATGGAAACAATGAGATGACAATCCAAGACTAATCACATTTTCAGTAACAATAACTGAAATGGTTTACTCAGCATGCATACATTTTAAAAGACAGTTTCATAACTGCATTTTACTAGAGGGCAGTAAAGCCTTCTGCTTCACTGAGCAAATCCTGTGTCCAAATCTTCATTTACATCCCTGTGTGGGCTGTTGCACTGCAAACTTGGAACTGAGTGCATTTTCCTCCCACCTTCTTCTTCTTGCAGCCATTTAAGTTTATTTGAAGTATAACACTAGATCTACGTTAAGCTAGAAGCACTATTGCCACTTCTGGGCATCTTCTGTTTTGTTGCAGTCTTAGTTAACCTATGTACATGAAAGCATTTAGTTTTTCCTTTTTTTTTTTTTATTCTGAGCATCTTTGCATTAAATCACCACTCAAACAAGTTCAATTTGTTTACGAAACCAAAAATATCTGTGAGCAAAAATATCTAAATATCATCTATTATGGAGAGGCATCAGTTCTTTTTTTCTGCACCACATCATGTAGCTAAAGAAACAGGGAAGTCCCTTTTCACACAGGCATCTTACATCTATTTGCTTTTTGCTTCTAAACTGCTGGGCAATTGTATTCAAATACAGATTTTCTGATTAAGTGACTTGTAATATACTCCCCACATGAATGAGACACCCTCAGTTATGCATGACAATCTTCTATTGTTAGGATATTTTTCCCATTACGCAATACCAATTTTGAAACTCCAATGTAGCTATATTAATTAGCAGAAAAATAAACCAGTTTTATCATCAAGAAAGATGTATCTTGGAAGCAGTTGGTTACTTAGCAACAGCTTCAGGTATTAAAACTTCTTTTACTAACAAGCAAAAAAAAAAAAAAGGATACTGCTTACTACAGTACATTAGATCAGCATGCTTTGTGTAAAGGATTTTAACAGTCAAGAGATGTGACTGTGTTTAAGATTCCTTTTTCCAGTCACTAGTTCATTGTCAGCAGCAGCTACAGAGCAGCTTTATGTGCATTCAGAGACAGCCAGGAAATTAGTTCTGCATGACTGACTCAGCACTGTAGCACTGAGAACCACTCTCACCCATTTCCTTAAACAATTGTTTATTTCTTGGATGATAACAATGTTAACTATCACAGTTCTAGACAAAAAAGCTCAGATGCTTTATTTGTATTAAAGGTAAAAAAGTGTTTACACTAGTAAAGTGAATTCCTAGCTTATTTCTGGCATTACAAGATTTTTTTTGCAATTATTATTGAAAGTTCAGAATGATTCCTGATAGCTTATTTAGTGCTTTCTTTGATGCTAAATGGAACTGAAAAGCAAAATGCCAGCAAAGTAAAATCAGATGAAAGCAAAAGTGTCTTATCAAAGTGAGAAATCTAAAATTAAATAAAATCTTTGAATCAAAAAGAAGATCTATCAGACTTTTCATGACAGAAAATCAACTCAGATCTTTTTAAGACCTATATGCATTGAGAATTCAGATGATTCAAGATAAAGCAAAGACTTAGGATTCAGATGATAGCTATTCAGTTGTTTCTTTTTGAGCTGCCTTTTGCTTAAGCTGCTTGGGATTCCCCAACCCTGGGCATTTAGACATATGCCCAAAGATAAGCACTGAAAGTCTCAAACAGGAGAATTTGAACAGGCCCTGGGAAGGCATTTTGCTGCCCTGCAAATGCAATATGAAACAGACTGGTCCCTGAGAAAACACTGAGAACAGAGTACATCCAGAATATTTCATCTCTACCCAGATGAATTTATGAAGACACATTATGCACTCAGCATTCATAGTATTGAAGCTTTCCCTGAAAGTATGAACTATAACCTCGATCCTTGAGCACTATCAGGGTTCACACATTTTTCAAAACATATCCAGAAGAAACCTCTCATTTCCCACTACCAGGAAGTAGAGGCTTGCAAAGTTTATGGAATTCCAGAGCTAAGTAGCAACTGAGTGGTTTCTCAGCAACACCATTTTAGACTTAGGCAATACATTCACTCTAAGGCCTCCTGAAAGGGTGTGAACCCTTTTATTGGATCCTAATAATTTCTGCTTTCCTTCTAGTTATGAGGTTAATCTGAAAATATTGTCTGTCAGTGTTTACTGTTGCTCTTGTCTTAAAATGGAGAGCTCTTCAACCAGAAGTTTGCTTTCTATTATAGCTTTCCACAATGTGTTAGTGGATAGGGCTAAAGGACCACTAAAAGCAGTGTGCTTTCCAGTAAATCTCACAATTTCTAACACAATTTGGCTTCAGCCACATGCGGAATATTTTTCAATTTGTTTCTTGGCTAAAGCAAAAAGTCAGCTCTTATTTATGGATTTATCTATTCTGTTTGGTACATTTGTTTCCTGTAGCAATGTGCACTGTTTATTATTAGAGAATGAAAGAATATTGCTTTCTGTTGTGATAATTTTGCATTTTCTTTGATGTCTGATAAGAGATTTTTTTCTTATTAACCTCTGGGACAGCAAGACAATTTCATGCTGTCAGTGAAATACTGACAAGGCTGGGCTCAGAGTTTCCTTTTTTGTATCCTGTTTAGAAAAAGTAAAAGCAAAATAAAATAAATCTCTGATCCATAAATATGGATTTCATGAAACAGAAAACATTTCATATTGGTTATATGCAGGGAAGAAATATAATGGCACATTAGTTTGTTTTATTAATACATTCTCCTGGTATAAGTAGCTGAGTAACTTCAGTTTGCAGTCTTGAATTGGTTAGTAAGGAATTCCCATGTGATGGAATAATAGCGCTATGTGAAGGATAAAGAAATGTTTTAATGTAAGAAGGATGTGTTATGTGACAGGAGCAAAGATATCAGCTTGAAATTTATATCATTTTGTCCAATCCAAAACGTTCCCTCTGAAATGTGTCTGCAATGTGCCTTCGTTCCTCAAGGACAACATGGCATCACAACCAATGTGACCACCCTCACAGTTATTGCAGGCAAATGTACCTATCCTGGAACATGTCAATAAAAAGACAGATGGAGTAATAAAAACTTTGTCAGATCATCATATTAAACATTAAAGCTAAAACCTGTTGCCTATGCATGGTTCATTAAGGTCATGCATGTTATATAATTCCCCTGATGCTGATATCCTTTGAAAGCTTAAAAAAACCCCAAAAACCTGACATAAAACACAGTTGATTGTAAACAGTAATGCATACATCTCAGAGCCCACATTTCAGTTTGGAAGAAAAACAGAAGTTATGAGTTTTATCACCAATCAGTAAAACACCATATTTAAATAAATTAAATTTCAACTAAGCATCCCAGTGTAAAATTAAATTAATGAGCCAGTAATGTGCTCTGAAGGAAGAAAGGTCAACAGTATCCTCAGCTGCATTAGGAAGAACATTGCCAGCAATCCTTTATTCTGCTCAGTACCTCACTCACATCTGGAGTAATGAGTGCAGTTCTGGAGTTCCTGGTACAACAGAGATACGTACACAGTAAAGCCAATGCAGTGAAGGTTCATGGAGATGATCAAGGATTGGAACACTTGATGTATGAGTGGATACTCAAGGAGCTGAGACTGTTCAGCCTTCAGAAGAAAAGCCTTAAGGGGGATCTTATCAAATAAATACCTGATTGGGAAGAAGTGAAAATGAGAGAACCAGAATCTTTTCCGTTGTATCCAGCAACAGAACAAGAGGCACTGCTGAAATACAAGAAATGGGGGATCTTGTTGGGTTGGGGTTTTTTTGGGTTTTTTTTTGTTTTGTTTTTTGGAAGATGATTGAATTCTAGAATAGATTTTCCAGAGAGGTTGTTGGATCTCCATCCTTGGAGATATTCAGAACAACTGAATACAAACAGAACAGTCTTGCTCTAGCTGACCCTTCCTGTAAGTGCAGTGGTTGGACTAGGTGTTTGACCTGTTATTTGATGAGAATGGTCACTTCACAAATAGGGACACAGACAAGGCAGAAGTGTTTAATGCTTTCTTCCCTTCACTCTTCATCACCAGTGATGGCTTATGGGGGTCCCAGAGACCTGAGCTGAGGAACCATGGCTGTGAGAATGATAAAATCCCAGTCAGTCCTGAACTTTTTCAGGAACTACTACTCTAGATGTATCTCTATGAGTCTATGGTACCCAATGGGATTCATCTCAGAAGACTCAAAGCTCTGGCTTATGTCATCACAAGGCCTCTCTCAACTATTTTTGTACAGTCTTGGGAATGTGAAGGCACCCTAGTTGAGAGAATGGCCTGAAGTTGTGTCATGGAAGGATGAGGTTAAACATCAGGAAAGCATTCTACACCCAGA
The DNA here is from genome assembly GCA_013400435.1 of Pycnonotus jocosus. Taxonomy (NCBI): domain Eukaryota; kingdom Metazoa; phylum Chordata; class Aves; order Passeriformes; family Pycnonotidae; genus Pycnonotus; species Pycnonotus jocosus. The sequence continues at coordinate 769 of VWYP01023631.1, read as the reverse complement.
GGCTGGGCACTAGAACAGGCTCCCCAGAGAAATAGTCATGGCATCAAATCTGCCTGAGGTCAAGAAGCATTTGGACAATACTTTGTCACATGTGTGTGTGATTCTTGGGGCAGACACAGGAGTTGGGCTGGCTGATCCTTGTGGATCCCTTCCAATTCAGGATATTCTATGATTCTATGATCTCCAGAAATGCTGCAGGGCTCATTGGAGACAGGCTTTTAGTCAGGGAGTGTTGCAATAAGACAAAGGATAACAGGTCTAAACCAAAACAGGGTAGATTCAGACAAGATAGAAGGAAGAATTTTCTTATGATGAGGGTGGTGCAACTCCAGAATAGATTGATCAGAGAGGTGGTAGATGCCCCATCCCCAGAATATCCAAAGTTAGGTTTGAATGGGGTTCTAAGCAACCTTGTTTAGTTGAAGATGTCCCTGCTCATTGCAAGATCATTGGACTGGATGGACTTTAAAAGTTCTTTCCAAGCCAAACTATTTTATGATTTTATGATTCTATGATTCTGTGATTCTGTGAAAAGGGAACCTCAGTTTAGGGTTGTACCTAGAATTCATCATCAATTTAAAAGTTACTGACTGACACAAAATCAAATGATATAACACACGACTGATGTCACTGAAACACTAATGTTACTAACCCAAAGAGTTGTTCTTCCATACAAGAATTATAGGAATTTATTGTTTGACTGATATTTAAACCTTAGTCTCCCTGCTTTAATCTACATAAACAGAATAATTAATATAATATTTTATAT
>VWYP01023625.1:6168-29902 GCA_013400435.1 Pycnonotus jocosus | reverse complement strand
AGCTGGCATGGAAAGGTGATTTAATTGCTGATCACAGCATTAGTAAAATGATGGAATTCAAACACCTGCTCTTCCCTGGGTGTCTTAATACACTGGGCACTTTTATCAGCTGCAATTCCTTATCCTTTGGACATGAAATCCACATTTATAAGCTGATGTCTCAGTAGGAGGCCCTGGCACAGGGTGCCCATTGCAGCTGTGGCTGCCCCTGGATCCCTGGCAGTGCCCAAGGCCAGCTTGGACACTGGGGACAGTGGAAGGTGTCCCTGCCATGGCAGGGGTGGCACTGGGTGGTATTTAGGGTCCAAACCATTCCATGATTGTGTGTCTAAAGGAAAGAGATGTCAGAGGTCAGTGATGTGCAGGTGGGAAGATTTCAAGCCAGTTTTGGAAAGAGTGATTAATTATTTTTATTTCTCTTTCCACGTGCATAATGCAACCTGTACTGCTTGAACTTCTGTTTGTTGGGACACAGCTAAGAACTGAAATAAAAACCTTCAGTGGCAAGGCCAAGGAGCTCAGTTTGGGGGTTGCCTTTGAAGGCAGAGCTGTGGATAACCAGTGCTCAGTTGCAGTGCTGCACCTGCAGTTAAGGTGCTCACGGAAATGAAATTAATGTACAATGTTGAAATATTTGTTCTGCATGAGTTTTTGTGTTCCTACTATTAAAAGCAGCAGAAATGACATCATTCTTTTCTTTTTCTTTCCAGCTGGCCAACAAACAGCAGTGAGAAGGCAGAGAGTGATAACTGGGATGCCTGGGCAGCTCAGCCATCCCTGACCGTGCCCAGCGCGGGGCAGCTCCGGCAGCGCTCGGCCTTCACTCCTGCCACTGTCACAGGCTCATCCCCCTCCCCTGTCCTGGGCCAGGTGAGCTCCTGGCCTCACCCAAACCCTCTGAGCCAGCACAAAGGCTTGGAGAGCAAAGTGGGAACCTTGGCTGTGCATTTAAACACTCACCTGACATGGCTGAGCACCTCCAGCAGGGGTGACAGGGATGGACCCACCTGCAGAGCTGGGCCCAGCCCAGGGAGGAGCTGGAGCTGCTGGAGAGAGCCCAGAGGAGGCAGCAGGATGAGCAGAGGGATGGAGCAGCTCTGCTGGGAGGAAAGGCTGGCACAGCTGGCATTGTTCAGCCTGGCCAGGAGAAGCTTTGGGCTGAGCTCAGGGTGGCCTTGCAGGGCCTGAAGGAGCCCCAGGAAAGCTGCAGAGAGACAATTGCCAAGGGCTGCAGGGACAGGACACACGGAATGGCTTCCAGTGCCAGAGGGCAGGGCTGGATGGGAGATTGGGAATCAGGAATTGTTCCCTGGCAGGGTGGGCAGGCCCTGGCACAGGGTGCCCAGAGCAGCTGTGGCTGCCCCTGGATCCCTGGCAGTGCCCAAGGCCAGCTTGGACATTGGGGACAGTGGGAGGTGTCCCTGCCCATCCAGGGGTGGCACTGGGTGGGATTTAAGGTCCCTCCCAACCCAGGCCATTCCATGACCTTTTATCCATTGGCAACATCTGGGGCAGGGTTTAACACAGAGCAGTTTCTGGTTTGCTGGGCTGGGCTGGCTTTTTTAGATTTTGGTGGTCCAGGTTTGGGTCACTTCCTTGGGGCTCTCCTGGCTCCTGTGACCACCTTCACTCCCAGGTGGATGAAGTGGAACAGCAATGGCAAAGCTTCCCAGCTGGATTCTGTCCCTCTGTTCAGGCATTTCCTTTTCCTCAGCAGAGCACCAAACTGCTCTTGGGAGCTCAGGTGTTCTGGGAAATGTAAATATCTACCCCAGAGCAAAAAGAAATTGAAATATGCCATGAACAATGTACAGCAAAGCATCATTTTCCATCAAATCCAAAGCAGCTTCAGCCAAAGCAGCTTCGTGAGGGTTGATTACATGTGTATCTTAAGTAATTAATGTAATCCTGCCTTGCACTGATGATGTGTTAACAGACAGAAATGCAGGAGGACTGTAAACCTTTCTGGAATGACTTGGGAAGTTTCACTGATGCTTTAGCTGAGAGAGTGTGTGTTTGTTGCTGTCTAAGCAGCCTGAGGATGTAACCCCTTAAGCTCAAGTGTTGTGTTTGTATTAAAAAGCAACACAAGTTCTGTTTAAACACTTTTTGCTGGAGGTGGAGCACGACTGACTCCTGTCTCTCTCTTTCTGCAGGGTGAAAAAGTGGAAGGGCTGCAAGCCCAGGCTCTGTATCCTTGGAGAGCAAAGAAAGACAACCACCTGAACTTCAACAAGAACGATGTGATCACCGTGCTGGAGCAGCAGGACATGTGGTGGTTTGGGGAGGTGCAGGGACACAAGGGCTGGTTCCCCAAATCCTATGTCAAGCTCATTTCAGGCCCCATTAGGAAATCCACCAGGTATTTTCTTGGCTTTTCCTGTCCTTTAATTCTGGGGTAGAAGGAAATAGGAAGAGCTGCAGGCTTGAATTTTAAAGTTCTGCCCTGTAAAAGGGCCCTTGTTTTTTTTTTTGTCTGGAGGGTTTGGACTTCCAAGCCTGGAAATTTGTGTCAGCAATTAGAAAACTGACCTCAGTTCTCCTTGGGTTTTGCCTCAACAAAAGATTAATTAACCTTCTTCATTTTATGTGACTTGCAACTGAAAAATCAGTGTATTGGACTTTCTGAAGTACAGCTGTGTAAGTCAGAGCTCCTCTCTGCCCCAAATTAAAAAGTATTCCTCTAATCTAAATCACTTCTCATTATTCTTGAAGGATTAAACATCTGAAATCTCATTTTTTGTAATGTGAAGGCAACATTAGCATTCGGATACAAATGAGAATTATTTTAGATCATTTTTTTCCTGAGGAGAAAGAGGAGATGCAGAAAATTCTGTTGCTTAAATGTGACCATGAGAGGCCACTGGATTCAAAGCTTTATTTTACACATTTACTCTCTCTTCTTTTAAAACCCAGGGAGTTGCCTGGGGGTGCACGTGCATTTTCGAGTTTGAAACATAAGAATGGTGTTTCTGAAGAGATTGAATTTCTTAAATAACCATTATTTTCTTCTGAAGCATGGATTCTGGTTCCTCAGAAAGCCCTGCTAGTCTGAAAAGAGTAGCATCCCCAGCAGCCAAGGCAGCGATGTCAGGGGAAGGTGAGTCCTGGCAGCCTCTTTCTCTGGCACTGAACACAAAACTCTGCTTTTTGCCAACATCAGGAATCAGATTGGGCTCTTCAGGTGGTGTTAAAATCCAAATGCAAATCAGTTTGCCTCTAGAATAATTTAGAATTAGTGTTATTAGAGTAACAATTTATGTATGTTGTGTATAGAGAAGGAATGATTTCAAATATCACAGAAGATACGAGAATATATTTTGTGGTTTGTGCTTTTTCCAGTATTTCTATTTTTAAAAAATTATTTATAAATAAATAAAATAAATTTATAGAATAAATTTATTTTATTTATTCATTCCATTATTTTGATAACATTTTCTGATCTAGAATGGGTCTTCACAGAGGGGCCAATAATCATAACTCTCCATGAATCCATGGTGTCAGGAATTGGTAATTAAAGATTTTTAATTTCCCCCAAAACTCATTCCCAATATTTCATTAAAGCTCTTAATGAAGGCAGTGACAATCACTTAGAGAATTCAGGGATGCTATTATTTATCTCCATGTTAAAGCTGGAGCTGGGGCACAGCCACAGAATTCACAGATATTTTTCTGAAAGGTTTTAAATGGGTCATTCCTGGCTCTTGCCACCCTTCAGCTGGAGGGGAATGTCCCCCATGAGTGCTGGACTCTTAATTAACTCTTAATCCAGTGCAGAGTCAGCTGCAGGTTAATTAAATCACAGGCAGAGGAAATCAATTAATTTGAATGTAGATTACAGGTGAACATTTGTTTATCATCCCTACAGCACACCTGAAACTCATAACTGCAATTCCAGGTACAGTTTTAGGGACATTTACACTGAATTTGTGTAAATCTGGCATGAGCAGCACAGAAACCAAAAGGAGGGAACAGCAGAGGAAAGGGAAATAATCAATTATTTCCAAGTACACCTGCTCTTGCTCAGTAAATATTGCCCAGAATCCCAGCTGGGTTGGGTTGGGTTGGAAGGGACCTGCAGGATCTCCTTGTCCTGGTTTTCCTCCTGTTTGAGGAGAAGGAATTGTGGACATTGTCCCAGGTGCTGTGTTTGTGTTAAAAAGGAACCTAGCTTTTGTTGAAACACTTCCAAAAAGCTGTGGGTTTGAGAAACAACAAAGCAGGGATTTAACATCTTTTATTGAGAGGGTTGAAGAAAAGCTCGTGTGCAAAGGTGATTTTTAAGGTGTGTGGACTTTGCATCCCAAACTCTGAAAATTCCACTCATCAGCACAAAGCAGAAACCACTGGGAAACATGTTTCATACCTAAATGAATGATTTATGTACATTTTAATTACAATAGCAAATTCTATACAACCCCCCTGAGGCAGCCTTTTGATAGATCCAATTCACTCCTGATAAATACCATTTTCCTCATTAAATATTGATATTTCTCTGAGGAATAAATAATAAATTTGCCTTCTGCCTAGCCCTGAGATGAATGAGCTTTTGCAGGGGCTCTCTGGGGGTTCCTCAGCAGTTCTCCATGTGCTGTATTTCCCTTTTTTTTGCAGAGTACATTGCCATGTACACCTACGAGAGCTCGGAGCAGGGAGACCTCACTTTCCAACAAGGTGACCTGATCCTGGTGACAAAGAAAGATGGTGACTGGTGGACGGGCACGCTGGGTGATAAATCAGGAGTTTTCCCATCTAATTATGTGAGACTCAAAGATTCTGAGGTAGAGAAATGTTTTCTTTGGGGTTGTAGTGGTAGCTGCAAGGCCAGGGCGTCGTAGGGGAAATAAAAATACATTGCAGGTTTACTGGCTGAGGCTGGAAAGGAAAAATAATTACAATAAAGCAACAATAATTGCATTTTTCAACTTAATATCATAAATAACTTTGGGGATCAGCCATTAAAATAATGCCAATTGCATTTTCCAACTTAATATCATAAATAACTTTGGGGATCAGCCATTAAAATAATGCCAAGTTTTTTAGACCCTGATCAGAACAGCCAGGATTGTTTTATTGCCCTGGTAAGTTTTTAATGCCTGAGCTGTATCTTATTGCCATTATTTAAAAAAACAAACAAAAATCTACACAGTAATATTTCAGTCTATTATATTTTTCCCCCACCATTTCTTGCAATCAAGGAAAATAAATTTTGCCCCAAAACTTTGTTACCTACTGTATTTATTTGACAGTTTTGGACTGAATAATAGAGGTTCTGTTTCATCTCTTTTTACCTTGAAATAATTCCATCAAACATGTGGTTTGGGAGGGATTTTTTTGTGGTTTGTTTTTGTTTTTGTTTTTTGGGTGTTTTTTTTTTTGTTTTGGGGTTTTTGTTTTGTTTTGGGGTTTTTGTTTTGTTTTGGGTTTTTGTGGGGTTTTTGTCATTGTTGGGTTTGGGGTGGTTTTTTTCGGTTTTTTTTTTTTTTTCCTTTCTTTCTTTTTAGGCATTCTAAAGAGAGCTGTTCTCTCATTTATATGGGAGGATAACTTATATTGAGGAAATAATTTATCTCCCAGCAGGAATTAGTTTAGATTCAGAGTTGGGTACATGACTGATCTCTTGATGAGAAGGATTCTGGTGTATATCTGTGGAATAATGGGGGGTTAAAGGTAAAGAAATCAATAAAAATCAGTGGATTTGGGGGAATCTGGATGATAATGCACAAGAACTCAGTGAAAGGCTGCAACACAGAGCCTTAAAACCATTCCTGCTGCTGGAAAAGCCAGAGGACAAACCCTGCAGTGAAATCTGCAGCTGCAGAAAACCTTTCAGGAGGAAATTGCTGCAGTGTCAAGAAATCCCAACAAATTGGATTAATTGGCCAGGATTAAAAACCTTATAGTCAGTGATGTTCAATATTGCAGTCCTTGGGGAGATGGGATTGGGACACTGGTGGCAAATCCTTGTGGAGAGCTCAGGTGTTCAATTCTCCTTTTCTCAGAGCTCAGTTTGGTGTTTCTGTCACCTCAGCTGGGCTGGGGCTGCACCAGCTCAGTGCCCTTCACCCCAGAGTGCTCCAAGTGCTGAAAATCCCACCTTCAGCTCAAATCTTGCTGAGACAGGGAGGGAAAAGCAGAGAGCTGCTGGAGCCCCTGCTGCTGGGATGTTGTTTTGATCTGTGCCTGCAGGACAGACCTGGCTCCAAGTGGGTGACTGGGTTTTTGCTCTCCAGCCTGCTCCCAGAGGCAGTTTTCACAGAGGATTTCACAGTCCTGCCTCTCTGGGCACTCAGATGTGCTGCTGTGCTTGGACAGCTGCCTGGGCCTGGAAAATGTTCTGAAAAGAGAAATAATTTCATGTGTTCTGCACTGTTGACAGGCCCAAAGAAAAGCAGGGGTGATCTTTCAGCAGCAAGGGCAGAGTTTGTAGAAATGACTCGAAATCTCAATGGTTTCTACAGCTGAAGAATCTTTTTAACTTGTGCTTCTGTGCCCATTCACCTCAGGGTGCTAAAATAAACCATTCCCTGTTCCTTCAAGCTTCAGTTTATTAAAAAAGTGGGAAAATCTTTGTTCTTCAGAGGAACAATGGCACAGGGGCCCATTCTGAGGGTTTTTCCTTAGGGGGAGGTGGATGGATCCAGGGTTTTATTCTGGACACTGGTGAGAATTCCCTCTGTGGGGATGGAGCTCAGGGGGGGCTTGGAAACACAACAATTCCAAGACATCTGATTATAAAACTTTGCTTAGGGGTTCAGAAAATAACCCCTGAATGGATCAAGTTGGGATTTGAAGGCTCCTGCTGTACAGCACAATTGGCAAATCCTTGCTGGGGTTTATTAAATTAACAAAGCAAATTCTGCTCTGCTGGCTCAGGAGTCTTCACTTGTCACAAAATGCCCTCAGGTGTTCAGGGAGTGTCCCAGGTGTGCAGGGGGACACAGAACAGCTCTGTCCTCACTGCTGTGTTTCCTCTCAGCAGAAGGAACAGGAAATACTTCTCCATCTCCTGAGTGGGCCAGAAATAGGGACCACCCTCAATGTGTTATTGATGAATTCATTTATTTGTTGAAGTGCTCTAGGACTTTTCCTTGTGTTCCTTCTGCTTTTCTACCGAGGATTCAGAGAGTCCTCAAAGACAATTCAGACTCAGTGTGGTCAAGGTGGTTTGGAAGTTTCTATTTTAAAATCATCTCTCTGTTTCACTGTGAAAACAACCCAAAGACTGTTTGGTCTGTCCCTGTGCTTCTAATCCAGCAGCATGGCTGCTGACCAAGGGATGTTTGCAGGAGAGGATTCTCTAAAGAACTCCTTCTTTCCTGAGGAGAGCAGAGGGTGTTCCTCTGCCTGAAACTCTTCCCAGAGCAGAAAGAATTCCTGGGATTACCCTGTCAGTCCTTTGGTTCATTTCCCTGTCCCCAGAGCTGCCCTGGGGTTTGTCCCTGATCCCTGTGGGGCTGTCCTGGGTCCCTGCCCTGTGACCCAGCTCCCAGGGGTGCAGGGAAGGATCTGGGAACAAAGGAATGCAGGGAGGAGAGGAGGATTTGCTGCTCCTGTGGGCTGTGACTGTGATAATCTGACAGGGACAGGGAAGGAGCACTGGGACATCAAGACAAGCTGAAGATGTATCTGATAATGCATTTTATAGGTGACTCAAAGCCATCCCAGGGGTTGGAATGGCCATGGAGCTGCTCTTTAGTTACTCCTCCGTTTAATTTCTGCCAGAATCCCCAAGGTTTCAAAGCATCAGTTGATAGGGAGAATATGGAGGAGGAAACTCTTCTTTCCCACAGAGGATTTAGGATCCTGTGGAAACCTTCAGGGCTTTTGATGTTGGCTCCATGTTTGTAAGGAGGATCCTGAAGGTGGAGAAGGTGAAGTTGAGGGAGGTGAAAGTGCTGAAGGCAAGAGGATATTTATGGCTCCCCAGCATTTCTGGCCACAATAGTTTAGATTTCAATGGATTTATCCACCTCAGACCCCTTCAGTGCAGGACACAGAACTGTCAGGAATTATTTAGGGGCAGGAGCTGGACTGGTGTCAGGTTCTGCTGCATTTCTTGTGGCTGTTCAAAGGCTTTGCTTCCCAATCCCTTGGGTGCTGATGGTCATCCCTCACCTCAGCCTGTCTTGGTGCAGGGAGTTTCTCAGGAATATTTGCAATCCAGCTGTTTGGAGGGATGGAAACTTCTGTTGTTATTTCAGCTCACTTCCACAGAATTCCCATTCTGCAGATACATGGATTTGCAATTCCAAATGGGATCTACTTTGGGTTTCCAAATGGATTATACTTTGGGATTACAAATGGATTAAACTTTGGGATTCCAAATGGGATCTACTTTGGGATTACAAATGGATTATACTGTGGGATTGCAAATGAGATCTACTTTGGAATTCCAAATGAGATCTACTTTGGGATTACAAACGGGATCTACTTTGGGATTACAAATGGGATCTACTTTAGGATTACAACTGGATTATATTTTGGGATTACAAATGGGATCTACTTTGGGATTACAAATATGTTATACTTTGGGATTACAAATATGTTATACTTTGGGACTACAAATGGGATCTACTTTGGAATTATAAATGGGATCTGCTTTGGAATTATAAATGGGATCTGCTTTGGTATTTGCAGCCCATAAAAGGGAATAAAAGTCTGCACTTTAATCATCCACTTCATGCTTGGTATTTATTCTCAGATGTTTATTGCCATCTAAAATATGAAGGATTTCTGTAAGAACAGAATTTCCTTGTGAGTTTTTGACTCCCATGCTTGTTGAATGAGTTGAGTGAAGCTTTGTAAATCATTTTCATGTACTGGAGAAGGAAACCTGAGTGCTAAACTTGCATTTTGTTCTCCATTTCAAGGCTCCAGGAGCAGCTGGGAAAACAGGAAGCTTAGGGAAGAAACCTGGTGAGTCAAATACTGTGAGAGCACCTTTGCTCTGTTCTTAAGTGTTCAATTCAATGGCAACAAAACCTTTTCCATGAAAACAGAGTATGTTTGCTCCTGGTCATCCTGGAGCAGTTTGCACTGATGAAAACCATTATCAAATAACTGGAATAAATGCAGTTAATAAAGAATGTTAACTGTAATAAAAGAATTCATCCTCTAATCATTCCAGCGTGTCAATCACTAAATAACACGTGGCTAGAGAATAAAAATCTGCTTGCTCAAAAGTGAATGTGAACTTCCTGAGGGATTGCTCAGCAGAACAGAGGGAGCCATTCCCCCTTGTCCCAGGTCCCTCTCCAGGTTTTGGAGAGGAAGGATGAGGAATTTCTAATTAAACACAGCAGGTGCTGGCAGGAGAGTGGAAAGTTTAAGCAGAGGAAAACCAAGAGCAGAGTCAGTGCTGGGTGAGGGCAAAGACCAGGGAGTTGTTGGGCTGCTGGAAAGGGCAGGGCTGAATGGGATCTTGGGAATCAGGAATTGTTCCCTGGCAGGGTGGGCAGGCCCTGGCACAGGGTGCCCAGAGCAGCTGTGGCTGCCCCTGGATCCCTGGCAGTGCCCAAGGCCAGCTTGGACATTGGGGACAGTGGGAGGTGTCCCTGCCATGGCAGGGGTGGAACAGGATGAGTTTTAATGTCCCTTCCAACCCAAACAGTTCATGACTCCATGAATTTGTGTGCTGTTCCCAGATCCAGGTTTAAAGCACCTTTATAACCCAGCTCCAGACCTTGCCATCACCTGCCTGGCTCCCCCTGTCCCTTCTCAGGGAGGTTCTGCTGTTTTTGTTTCCTGTGTTCTTTGCAGTGCCCTTGGATTGCTCCTCATCCCTCTGTTCCTCATCCTCCTCATGCTGCTCATTTGTATCTCAGATGCTTCTCTGATAATTTTTAATGTTCCCAATGGTCCTTTCCTTCTAAATTTCACATCGATCATTTGATCATTTCCATGTTGGGCTTTGTGTTTTCCCTGCACCAAACCCTCCCTCAGTTCCCAGCCTTGCAGGGTTTGTGGATTCCTCTCTCTCCAGCTGCCTTTGGGATCAATCCAAAGGGCTGAGAGCCTGTCCTGGATCCCCCAGGGAAGGTCCAGCAGCACCAGCCCCTCCCTGTGTGTGTTAAATGTGATCCCCTCACCCTGCACATGGACTGGGGACAGGGCTAAGCCTGAATTTGGGGGGACACCAGAATTCCTGCAGCTCCTGCCAGCTCCAGTTGGATCCAAAGCTGGGTTAACCCTGTGGGGACCAGAATTGTTCCCTGCCTTTCCACAAGCACTGTGGAGCAGAAGAAACTCCAGCAGCTGCTTTGGGCAATTCCCTGGAATTGTGAGCTCCCAGTTCCTCTGTGTCCCCTCCTGCTGGGACAAACAAAGCACCTGTGCTGTGGGAGCCTCCATGGAACAGAGATTTCCACAGAAATCCTGTTTGTTGCATTTGAAAAACATTCATTTTTGGGTCAGGTGGTGAAAAATCTTCTGCCAGCCTTAATTTGGTGCAAATTCTTGGTGCAGCTTCATTATTTTGTCATTGATGTGGCTCCTCTTCTTAGGGAGCTCAGTGCAAAGATGTATTTACTGAGAAACACTGGATTTTAAGAGCTGTACAGCTCCTATTATTATTGTTATTATTATTATTATTATTCTCTATTTCAAACATTTTTGATCACAGAGCTGCTGCACCTCTGGCTTATTGCTTACTTATTCCTGTAGTGCTCTGAACCTCTCATTTATTTTACAATTACCACCTGTATTCATGGAAATACATAAATCCATAACAGCTTTATGGGAAGAAATAACACAGTGTTGTAGCAGAATTAATGCTGGATAAAATGGGTTGGGATTTTTTCAAATTAACCTTTTTCTTTCCTCCTCTGCTTTCCACAGAAATTGCCCAAGTTATTGCCTCTTACACAGCAACAGGCCCAGAACAGCTGACTCTTGCTCCTGGCCAGTTGATTCTCATCAGAAAGAAGAATCCAGGTGGTTGGTGGGAAGGAGAGCTCCAAGTTAGTTCCTTTATTTTTTTTTCCCTAGTAAAATTCCATTAAAAAAAAAAAAAGGTTGTTTTTTAGCAGTTCAAAATGCTGAATGTGTCAATGAGAAAATAAATTGGACAAAGTTCCCAATCAAACACCTTTCCAGGAGCAGCCCCAGCCCTTGCCATGGGTTTGGGATAAGCTGGGAGGCAGGAGAGCAGCAGGAGCTCAGCAGGGAGGGGAGTTCAGGGCTTGCTTTGGCTGCTTTGGATCCTCCCAGGTGGTTCTGAGAGCAGAATCTGACAATTTGGTCCCCCTGAAGGAGATTCTGTTTGGTTTGGGGGTTTTTAGCAGGAAATTTGAGATGGAACAATGCCATTGTTTTATTTGTGCCGTGCAGATCTCAGATGAATTCAGTTATTTTTAACAATTTGTACCTGCCCTTTTTGCCTTTCCTGGGGATGTGTTTTTTCATCTTTTGTGGAGAAATCCTCTTCCAGGATTCCTTTGGGGTTTTCTCTCACTAACCTTGTTGCTGTTGGTAACTTTTAGCTTTAAAGAGTCTCCATTAAATGGATTTTAAGACAGAAAAGAAACTTCTCTGGGCAAGAGCTGCCACAGTTATCACTGAGCAGCTGCTGTGAGGCTCTGAAACAATTAAATTTTGGTTGTGTAAATACTCCCATATAAGTTTAGATACTTTAATATCTTAGATGTGGTTTTACAGTTGGGTTTTATTTTGTTAGCAATCCCTGGCTGTTCTTTTTATTCTCCTGTTCCACACTTGGAGGTCAGAATGAAAGGAAAATAAGGCAAATGTTTTAAGCATTACATTGCTGGTTTAATGCAGTGTTTATAAATATCTTAAATGATCTAAATAGACTTTAGATCAAGTGTTTTCTTTTTTAGTAAAGATTTTGACAGGGAAGAAAGTAGTTCAGGAATAGTAAATCCTTTAATTGACTTTTTTTTCCCCACCAAAGTTAACAATCTGTTTTTAAGAGGCAGAATTCTCCTTGCCCAAAATGCCAACCTTATTCTAACACAGAGAAAAAACAGTTAAAATCATTCTTGATGTAGAGTTAGAAGCTGGGATTCAAAGTTCTGGAAGAACCTTTCTTACTGTAAGGAATTTGGATGGATTTGATTTGCACTGGCCAATGGAGTTGGGGAAATAAGAGGATGAGGTTTCCTGCTTTGGTCACACAAGGCATTGAAAAGCTTGGGTATGTTTTTGTAAAAGAAAAGAGGAAATTTAGATTCTTTTTAAACTGTGACAGTTTAAACTGTCCCAGTCTGGGGATCTAATTAAATGTAATTCTTTATATCATGAACAAGCATTTAACTAGAAATATTAATAAGTTAATGTTATAATATTCAGCTGGTGCTACAAAACAGCTGAGTTTTCTCCTCCCCAATGCATTTCCCCATCCTGAGCTGCCCTGGTAGCTGAGCTCTGGTGCCTTGGCTGCCCAAGGCTCTGGTGAGCAGGGTCTGTGCGCTGTCTCGGCAGGCGCGGGGCAAGAAGCGCCAGATCGGCTGGTTCCCGGCCAACTACGTCAAACTGCTGAGCCCTGGCACCAGCAAGAGCACCCCCACCGAGCTGCCCAGGCCTGCTGCGCCCTCAGGTGAGCCCTGCCTGCCCCTGGTACCACCTCCATGGCTCCTGGGCCTGTGCTGGGCCTTCAGCGGGGAGGGCTGGGCTGCTCCAGAGCCTTTGGGGTGTTCCTGCATCCCCCAAACCATCCCATCTTCAGCCCATCCCGTTCCATCTTCATCCCATTCCATCTTCATCCCATTCCATCTTCATCCCATTCCATCTTCACCCCGTTCCATCTTCATCCCATTCCATCTTCATCCCATTCCATCTTCATCCCATCCCATTCCATCTTCACCCCGTTCCATCTTCATCCCGTCCCATCTTCATCCCATCCCATCTTCATCCCATTCCATCTTCATCCCATCCCCATCCCCATCCCATCCCATCCCATGGATCCCATCCCATGGCCCCCATCCCATGGATCCCATCCCATGGCCCCCATCCCATGGATCCCATCCCATGGCCCCCATCCCATGGATCCCATCCCATGGCCCCCATCCCATGGATCCCATCCCATGGCCCCCATCCCATGGATCCCATCCCATGGCCCCCATCCCATGGATCCCATCCCATGGCCCCCATCCCATGGATCCCATCCCATGGCCCCCATCCCATGGATCCCATCCCATGGCCCCCATCCCATGGATCCCATCCCATGGCCCCCATCCCATGGATCCCATCCCATGGCCCCCATCCCATGGATCCCATCCCATGGCCCCCATCCCATGGATCCCATCCCATGGCCCCCATCCCATGGATCCCATCCCATGGCCCCCATCCCATGGATCCCATCCCATGGCCCCCATCCCATGGATCCCATCCCATCCCATCCGTGCCCTGCCTGAAGCAGGAGCTGGACAGGCTCAGGGGGATCCAGGGCTCCTCTCCTGCAGACCCCCTTTGATCCTGAGGTGATTTGGGACAAACCCCCCATGGGGAGGGAGCTTTCCTGCTGCTCCTCAGGCTTTCTGAGAGGACACAGCAGGCACAGAACGTGGACATTGCCATGGAATCACAGCCTGCCTGGGCTGGAAGGGCCTGTCCAGATCCCATTCCATGATCCTCTCTGTGGAGCTGGTGCTGACTGGCCCCTCTGGTGGTTATTACAAAAATCCAGAAAATGCTTTCTCTAAAGCCTCATGGAATTCAGGTTTAGAATGGTAACTCAGCATTGAGACACAAGCTTTTACAAGGAAATGTGATGAGATTTTTTTAATATCTTTTTGAAATTATTTCAGGTTTGACAATCTGGGGCTTTCCGCACATGCTAAATTTTACAGAATAAAATTTTAGCACTTTTTGCATTGCCTTTGGAACATCAAAATCTTAATTAAACTGTAATTTAAAAAAAAAAAAAAAAAGAGGGAAGCTGTTTGGCAAATTGAAATAAATTGCTGGTACAAGGATGAAAGTTAAAGCAAACTTTAGGATTAATCCACTGGAAAGAAGCTGCCAGCAAGGTTCATTATTAGAACTCTGATGTCTGGTGGGAAAAACCAGAAGCCCTGTGGCCTGGCAAAGAGAAAACAGCAGAGACACAGAGGGGATTATTTATTTAGCTAAACAGTCCTGCTGCTTCAGAGAATTCAGGGAACTGCTTTGTCAGAAGTGAGCAGAACCAGCTGTGTCCTGAGATTGGCTGAGTTCCACTGCAAGGGAATAGAAAATCCCTGCTGGAAGCAGTCCTGGGGTGCCAGCAGAGCAGCCTGGATGGCCTGGGCTGCCTTTTGTCCAGTTCTGGTGATTTTCTCTCTTATTTTCCATGATTTTTGTGTTCTGAAAACCTCAGTGGGACAACAAGGACATCACCATTGGCTTTCTTTTGGATGATGCAGCTTCCAATAGTGGAAGTTCAGATGTGTCCCAGATTTTTGTGTCCACTGACCAGTCCTGGTGGGGGGTTCCAGGCCAGGCTGGCTGTGATTCCATGGGAATGTGGATTCCCTGGGACAATGGAAGGTGTCCCTGTCATGGCAGGGGTGGCACTGGGTGGACTTTAAGGTCTCTTCTAACCCAAACCCTGCTGGGATTCCATGAGACTCTTTGGGATTCCATGAGACTCTTTGGGTTTCTATGAAATTCTTTGGGATTCCATGAGACTCTTTGGGATTCCATGAGATTCTTTGGGATTCCATGAAACTCTCTGAGATTCCATGAAGCCCTTTGAGATTTTTAAATCCCTGGAGTCAGTTTTGGGGGGGCTGAGCTGAGCCCCAGGATGGGCTCCGGTCACTGCAGGGTCCTGGAGCTGTCCTGAGCCATGGGCAATGTCCAGAGGTGATCTCTGCATGTGGGCAGGCCCAGGCTGGAGAGCAGGGAAAGGTTCCTCCATGAGAGGAAGAACCCCTGCACTGCCCAGGCTCCTCAGGGAATGGGCACGGCCCCGAGGCTGCCGGAGCTCCAGGAGCCTTTGGACAGCGCTGCCAGGGATGCCCAGGGTGGGATTTGGGGGCTCTGGCTCAGGGATCCCCAGGGTCCTGCCCAGCAGGATGCCCTGGGTGGGGAGGTGGCAGCAGCCCCCAGGTGACCCCCGTGTCCCTCGCAGTGTGCCAGGTGATCGGCATGTACGACTACAGCGCGCAGAACGACGACGAGCTGGCCTTCAACAAGGGGCAGATCATCACCNCACCACCACCCCATCATTTTTGCTCCATGCCTCGCCACGCCTGCCTCATTTCCCCAGCTTGAATTTGCTCATTGTTTTGTTTTGCTTATGTGTTGTTTTCCTCCTTTTTCTAGGAATCATATGTTGTCCATCCCCCACTCAGGCTTGAAAGTCCTCAAAGAGACCCACTATCCCATAGCAGTGCCCAGAGGGATGATGGGAGATGCAGCCTTGATCATGTGCCTTCCAGCATGATCATCTACTGCCTTCTGAGTCAAGAACACACTGCACAGCAGTTTTACCTCATTTGACATTTTAGTTGCATGGAATCGCAATGGTCGAGTTAATTACCAACAAAATTAAACTTGATTCAAAACGAAAAAAAACAAAAACCACAAAACAAAAACACATACACTCAAAAAAAAAAAAAAAAATTCAGAGGATAGTGGGTCCTTTTGTGGCTTTCAGAGTTACCAAACTAATTTTTCCACCTTTGCACAGGTGCTTTTTTGGTAGTTTTAAAAATTATTTTTTAAAGATATATTTTAGCCTTTTTAAAGGAAAAGTATAAATTAAATTTCTTCATTGCAATTTTGTTTGTGCAAAAAGACCCACTATCAAGGAATGCTGCATGTGCTATTAAAATTGTTCCAAATGTCCATGAATTGGAGACTTTATGTATCTTTCTTTTTTTATTGTTCACTTGTCCAGTGTTGTCAATATGTCTCTTTTTTTTATTATTTTAATTTTCTTTTTTTTTTTTTTTAAATTACAAAAGAACAGAAGGAGTTTTAATCAGTTTAAGGAAGTTTAAATGTGCCCAGTTCCAGGTATTTTGTTGTAGTTACTGTACTGTTTGTAACAGGTGTTGTTGTTGAGTGTGTAACCCATTGTGGAGAGGGGAAATGCCCCCTCCTGTGCCAGAGGCAAACCTGGAGTGCTGTTTTACCCAGCTCTGTTCATTTGATTTTGCACATTACTTGTAGCTGCAAACAGTGAGCAAACAGCCTGGTGTGTGTCCCTTGGTTTGTCCCATTGCCAGGGCAGGAATGGGTGGATTGTTCCCTCCTGGGGGTGGCACAATTCCCCCCTGCTCCCACCCCGGGCACTCGGGCTCCTCACTTGTGCTTTCCGTGGAACAACACGTTCTGAACGAGTCATTTTCCTGACAAGAACGAATGTATAGAACTCTCTCCCTCGCAATTAATTTCCAATGTTTACATTTTTTTAAACTAGACTGTGGAATTTATACCGATTAATATGAGCTGGAGCTTTCAGTGGAGTTGTAGCCGAGCCGTGCCCGTCTCTGTCCCGTCAGTGCCCGGCTCTTTGCAGAAATGCCTGGTGCTGGCAGTGCCCTCCTCCCAGCCAGCACAACAGAGCCCTGCTACTAACGATTTACCACTGAGTTACGTCCTGGTTCTGTGTCCCACTGTCCCCCAGCTCCTGCTGGCAGCCTGTAGCCCTCCCAGCCCAGCCCCCTGCTCCCGACCCGTCCTGCGGTGCAAAGGACAAGTGAAGCTCCTTATTCAGTTGCACTTCAGTATTTCATCACTATGAATGTAAATTATATAAATATATAAAGAAAAACCTGCAGCTTTAACAACTGTAATACAGCCTTTCCAATTAGTTCCATGTATAGAGAATTAAATCCTTCGTACAAAAGAGGCCGACACGTGTTTGTTGTCTCGTTGCTGGGTCACACCGAGCTCGCCTGGAGCCCTTTGCCCCTCACAGGGACGCCTGCCTGGGTTCTTGGAACGTTGTTTCACTCTAATTACTCAGATTCATCATCATTATCTGCAGCCTTTTGCCCCTCTGGCTCAGAGGGGGATCCTTGGACTCCTGGTGGGGCCTTTCCAGCTCAGGATGTTCTGGGATTCTCTGATTCCCTACCCAAGGAATGGTACCAATCCATGGATTTGGGGGTTTTCTTTAATAGATAAATTAAATATTCTTTTTGGGATGTGGATTTGGGATGTGTTTTATGCCAGAAGCTCAAGTCTGAAAATATGAACAACTGTACAGATTTTCCTTCTTTTTAGGACAGTATTTAAATAGTAATAGATCATTCATTTATACCATAAAAACTAATTCTTCTCCATCGTGGCCATTTGCTGATAACTGCAGAAATGCAACAGCACATCCCAGTTGTGATTTTCAGTGCTTTCTGAGGGATTGGAGCCAGGTTTGACTCCACTCTGTCAGTATTTTGTGCATTACCCTCTCTTTTCCCATCCTGAGCTGCTGGGTTGGAAAAATGACTCAGCTAAAAGCATTGGCCCTTGGGACATTGTGAGTCCTGTGACTTCAGGCCAGAACTACAAATTGAATCTGTAGGGAAATATTTGCAATACTTCAGCTGTAGAGGGTTCAGGTGCTGCTTTTCCAATCTCTTTACATCAAGTGAGAGGGAGAATGAAGTTCCTGCAGTGCCCTGCAGGGTGGAGATTCTCCTGTGTCTTCCAGGGGCTCAGCCTGGAGCCTTGCAAGAGTTCTGAAATCTCCTGGGGCAGCTTTGCAGTGAGCTGGGAGGAACAGGCTGGAGTTGCCCCTCTGTGATCTCAGGGAATCTCAGGATCCCTGAGGCTGGCAAAGATCTCCCAGCCCATCAGATCCCAGCTGTGCCCTGTGCCCACCTTGTCCCCAGCCCAGAGCACTGAGTGCCACCTCCAGGTGCCACCTGCAAGGATGGGCACTGCCAAGCTCCCTGGGCAGCCCCTGCCAAGGCCTGAGCCCCCTTTCCATGGGGAAATTCCTGCTGCTGGCCAAGCTGAGCACACACGAGGCACTGCTTGTGCCAGGACTCCTCAGGCAGAAGAGCAAAATCAATCTCATGTCCAGAGTCCCAAAGGCTCTCCCTTGTGGCTTTGGTGACCGAAGTTGGAATCCCTGTAGTGTTTATTTCCTCCAGGAGTCCCTAAGGGTGCTCTGGGAGCTCAGCAGGGAGTGTTTCATCCTCCTCCTCAGCAGGGATTCTCCCTGAGCTGCAGAGAACAAGGCATTGCAGGGAGTGCTTTACTTGTCTGTGTGGATATAAATGTAGATAAATGTAGATAAATGTATAGCTGAGAAAGGGAGGATGGCAGTGACTGCCCCTGGATCCCTGGCAGTGCCCAAGGCCAGCTTGGACACTGGGGCTTGCCTGGGACAGTGGAAGGTGTCCCTGCCATGGCAGGGGCTGATCCTTAAAATCCCACCCAAATCCTCCTGGAATTCTGGGAATTGGTTCTTTGTGTTCCCTTCCCAGTGCCAGGTGCCTTCTCCTGTTGCACAGGGATTGAGGGGTGGAGAAGGAGGCTGGAATCCCAGACACTGCCAGTGCTGCTGGATTTTATTCTTCACTGATTTTACTGTTTGTGGGAGTTCCCTCTGTATTCAGCTGCTGACAAAGAATTCCCATGGATGTTCTTTTGGAGAATTTGCTCTTTTCAATACTTGAAATCTGTCCAAGATAACTCTAAGTCTGAAATGTGGGTTTATCAAGAACATTTGGCTTTATATTCAGGATCAGTTTTATTTAAACCTCAATTCTTTTGGAGCTTTAATGGCTTCATTTTCCGGCCCCACGAGCTCACTGAGCACATTTTATTCCCATAACCAAAATGACTGAAATTCTGGTTTCATTCTCTGGTTTTAAAGCACTTTGAAATTCTTTGTGGTTATTGACTCCAGCTATTTAACTTGTTAAATAGCAACTTCTGTGCAGTAAATTCAAATGACAAATTGCTTGGTTTTAACTTTATTTTAGATGACTTCAGTAGATTCAGGAACAATATAGCTCAAATATTACTGCAGGAGTTGAATTGACACAGACAAGAGGGTAAGGAAGTGTTCCTTAGCTAAACACAGTGCTGAGGAGATCTTTGGGTGTCAGGACATTGTCCTGGTGCATTTAAAAATGAAAATGATTTTCACCAAGCTTTCACTGGGGACTTTAATGAGCAAAGCAGCTGAACTGAGCTGGGAGGGACCCACAGGGATCATGGATCCAGATCTGTCCCTGCCCAGAGTCCCCAGCAATCCCAGCCTGGGCATCCCTGGCAGCCTCGGGGCCGTGCCCATTCCCTGGGCACCCTCTGGGGGAAGAACCTTGCCCTAAAATCCACCCTCAATCCCTCCTGGCCCAGCTGCAGGCGCTCCCTGGGTGCTGTCCCTGTGCCAGGAGCAGAGCCCAGAGCTGTCCCTTTGCCAAATGAAAGTGAAAAAATAATAAAATGTTGTTTGATAAAAGGTTGGACCATTTAAAATCCTGCATTTTGTCCCCACATTCCTGGTTCCCAGTGAAGTGCCTGCACAGCAGCTTTATCTGTGGGATTCCCTGTGAAATGGAGCTGTGCAGTTCCTTCTGCTGGGATCTGTGAGTGCCCAGGGGCTCAGCCAGGCCCAGCCTCACCATTCAGAGCTGAGGTTTTGTTTCCTGACGTGTTCTGAACCATTCCAGGGCTTGGTTAACTCTGTGATTTACATCCTTGGGTGCATTCCTGCCCTCACATGGAGGATTTTACTGTCCCCAGGCACTCCCTGGAAAGGGATTGGTAAAATCAGTGACTCGTGGGGTGGTTGAGGTTGGAGGCACCAGCAGTGAAGCAAATCCTCACCTCTGAATGCTTCCAGAGAGGGCAATTCCAGCACTAAATAATGCTTCAGGTTGTGCCAGTGGGGCTGCCCAGGCTCCTTTCCAGCTCCTTCCCTGCCCCCCAGAGGGAAGTGCTCTGCTCTAGGAGCAAATGGACAAGCAAATGCTTGAGGAATTCCAAACGTGCTGAAATCCTTGGAAACAGCTGAGAAATGGGAGAGGGCATTACAGGTGCTGGAGATGCAGAGATGTGTTTGATCCCAGACAATGTCCTCACCAAAAGCCTCTCAGTGGAGGGTCCATCCCAGGGGATTTAGAGGGAATTGGTTGCATCTGAAAGAGGTGCTAAGAAAGGTGAATACTGAAATTCTGTGATTTAAATAATTCAGCACTGCTGGCTCCAGTTGTGGCTCCTGCAGGAGAGCCCTGGAGGGGCTGGAGCGTGTCCAGGGCAGGGCAGGGAGCTGGGGAAGGGGCTGGAGCCCCAGGAGGGGCTGAGGGAGCTGGGAAGGGGCTGAGCCTGGAGAAAAGGAGGCTCAGGGGGGACCTTGTGGCTCTGCACAAGTCCCTGCCAGGAGGGGACAGCCGGGGGGGTGGGGCTGTGCTGGCAGGGAACAGGGACAGGAGGAGAGGGAACGGCCTCAGGCTGGGCCAGGGGAGGCTCAGCTTGGCCAGCAGCAGGAATTTCCCCATGGAAAGGGGGCTCAGGCCTTGGCAGGGGCTGCCCAGGGAGCTTTGCAGTGCCCATCCCTGCAGGTGGCACCTGAAGGTGGCACTCAGTGCTCTGGGCTGGGGACAAGGTGGGCACAGGGCACAGCTGGGATGTTCTGGGAGGGCTTTGCCAGCCCCAGGGATCCTGTGAATCATTTACCTGAGGGAAGGGGTGCTCTCCTGCTGTGCTCTTCCCTTCTCCTTAGGGATTTCCAGCAAAACTCTGGCAGCACCTTTGCCTGCTCCTGGTTCCCTCTAACAGGAGAGATTCCTGTCTCCTGTGACCTTGTCAGCACAGGCTGGGCCAGCACGAGGCTCACAGGGAAATCTGGCCCTGGCCCTGCTTAGGAAACCTCCCCAGATGCAAAGGAATCAGCAGCTGTGGCCAGGGATGTGGATCCGTGATTTCCACAGCAGAACCTCCCTTCCCAAAAATCGGCATCTTGTTTTAGGCTCAGTGTTTGTCCTGGGAGAGCCAAATCTTTGTAAGGAAGAGGAACAACATCTTTACTCTTTACAAAGAGATTTTAAATTATCTTTTGCATTTCTGGAGCCCATTAATCTGCAGGGGCTGTGGTGCTGGGAGGTCAAGGCACAGATTTGCAGTTACAACATTTGTCTGTTGGTTCTCCAAGTCCAGCCAGAATGGCAGAATTCCTGGATTCACTCTCCTGAGAACAAGCCAAGTTAATTATTGTCAATTCCCCATCCTTTCCTGGCTTTACTGGACTAAAGCAAAGAATTGTCCAGAGCAGCTGTGGCTGCCCTGGATCCCTGGCAGTGCCAGGTTGGACATTGGGGTTGGAGCAGCCTGGCACAGTGGGAGGTGTCCCTGCCCATGGCACTGGGTGGGCTTTGAGGTCCCTCCCAATCCAAACCATTCCATGATTCTGAGATCAGTGGAATTCAGTTCACCAAAGTTCTTTGGCATCCATGAAAAACGATCCAGACATTTCCACTTGGAAAGGAATCCAGTTCTTCTTCAGTCTTCTTAATACAAAGACAAGAAAAATCTCTGTACTTGTGCACCTCACAAAGAAAATCCCCCATCAGGAAAATCTCTTTGGGATGCTCTGCTCAGATTTGGGGTTTTTTTCCCCCAAATATTCCATATCCCAAAGCAGAGTGTTTGTCGTGGTTCAGAGCAGCCCATTCAGAGCCCAGCTGGCTGCCAAGGGAGCCACTAAAATGGTTCATTATTCAAAATGTCAGTGCTCTCTCCAAGGGCTTGGTGGTTGGGAATCACCTTCAGGCCAAGGTCATTGCATCTTTGAACAAGAACTTCCCCAAGGAAAAGTAATTAAACAATTGATTCTCTTCTAATGAAGCACTGGGAGAACTGGGGCTGTTTCTTAGTCCTGTGCTTCACTTGGTACCCAAGAAACTGCTCTGAAATCAGAGCATTTATTCAACAGAGATGAAACTTCTGGCTTTTGAAAGGGGCCAAAATTCATTGGCATAGAGTTGATATTTCTCCAGATCTGTTTTTTATTCCAAGCAAAGCTTCAATTGCACTTTTGTAAAGAGCTGTGACATCCTGTGCCTCAAGGGAGCCTCATGAGTGTTAACTCTGCTCCCAACCTGATCCCAGCTCCCAGCCTGACCCCTCCCAGCTTCAGAGCCAGAGAGGAAACAACCTTGCCTGTCTGGATCTCCTTTGCTGGGTTTGTTTCATTTGGTTTTGTTTGGGTTTCGTTGGTTTTTTTGGTTTTGTTTTTGTCATTTTCAAGTCAAATCCATCATTCCCCTTTCAGGAGCACAGATCAGTTAAAGCAGATGTTGCTGGTATTCCATGGAAATAATGGTGGCACACCTGGAGCTTCCCAGTGGCATTGTCTGAGCTCCATGCAGGAAGCTAAAAATGCAGGAAATACTCCCCAAGTATTAACTTTGTGTGCAAAGAACTGAAAGAGTTACCTGGGGCTTGATATTTCTGTAAGAAAAGTTTATTTCCATGGGGAATATACTGAATTTGCTGAGGGGTGACAAAAAGAATTCAACTGGGGAATTTTGATTGTATGAAAATAGTTGAAATAGATCATTTTTAGAGCCAAACTTTTTCCACCTGTTTGAAATCAACTTTGCTTTTTGAAATGCATTGTATTTTATGCAGAAAAGTAGCAAAAACTGGAAGAAAAGATTCTGTGTTCCAGTCTCAGAAGAACTTAATTTAAGCTCAGCTAAAAAATAACAGAAGAAAGAATGGAATTAAATGTTCTAATTCAGAGAGATTAGAAAACAAAATTTGAGATTGTGGAATTGCTATAAAAACCCTCCCATTACAGGGGGTCAGTGCAAGGGAGGTTTGCAGCAATGAGAGGACAAAACTGATGGAAGAGGAGCTCTCAGTGCCAGCCTTTTCCTGTGCTTTTAAATGTAAAGAACAAAATCCATCCCTTTGCAGAAATCAGTGGAATCTGGGGATCTCCAGTGACCTTTGCATGTCCTGGCTCAAATATTTAGGAGCAGTTTTTAATTGAAGTGTGAGGAAGGGCAGAGGCTCTGCAGGCCCTTCTTGAGCAGGATTTCTTTGACCAGAAGGGTAAAGGTGAACCTGGAATATCGAGCATCCACCAGCTGAGGGGATCATTCCAAAGTGCCCCTGGGAGCTTTAGGGTCCCTGCAGCTCTTCCCTGATTCCCTCTGGGATATCTCTGCATTCTCCTCACACCACAGGAAGCCTTTCCCCCCTTTTTCATTGCCAGCTCTTCATGTGGGGTTGGAAGGACACAGCCCAAAGGGCTCCAGGGTGAGGTGGGGAATGGGCAGGCACAGCTGAGGGACACTTGGAGCTCGGCCACCACGGAAGAGTTCACACATGGAGGTGGCTTTTGTTTCAATAACTACAAAAAGGTGTTGAACAGAATGTTTAGAGTGTGAGAGATCGCTGGGGCTGTGCCATGTGAGCAGTAATAGAGTGACAGAGCGGGTCCCGTCCGTTCCGTGTTGCTGTGGCTGCCGCAGGTCTGCAAACAGCCGCAATAAATGCGGGCTCCCGTTGTGTCTTGCAGGGTGTGCAGACCTGCACCTGCTGGACATGCTGACCCCCACCGAGAGGAAGAGGCAGGGCTACATCCACGAGCTCATCGTCACCGAGGAGAACTACGTCAATGACCTGCAGCTGGTGACAGAGGTGGGACAGCTCCGTGGCCTGGGGACACCCCTCCCTCAGCCAAACCAGACCCTGCAGGGAGCAAAGGGAATGAAATTCACTGCCTGCCTTGGGGGGGTCTGAAATCCTGATGTGTGTGTGCTGGGACAGGGACAGGGACAGAGACAGGTGTGCAAAGGGACTGAAATTCACTGCG
>VWYP01023622.1:0-25985 GCA_013400435.1 Pycnonotus jocosus | reverse complement strand
AAAGTTGAGCCTTAAAATAGGCTCAAGGAGCAGTTAATTAGGAGACAATCTTTTTTTTTCTTTTTAAGAAGAACCAATGATCAGATAACAGAGTTAACAGTGATCCCTCCTACCTGCACAAGCTGCAATGGGATGGCATTTATTATTCTGAAATAGCAGGTGCACCAACACCAACTAGAGAATACCTAGTATATGTACTGCTTTTCATGTACTTTTTGTATAAAGAACAGATTGCCTTTATTGCTCCTGACCTTACATTTCTTTGTCAAACATATCAATCACTCTCCCTAACCTTTAATAGGAAAGGCTAAAGTTGTTTACTGCAGCAGTTCCTATTCACCACAAGGACACCACCTCCATTCTGAACCAGGCATATTTGCATACCTACCACTGATTATCCAAAAAGATTGATTCTTCCCCTAAAATGTTCGTCCATTTTATACATTTTTTTTTTCCCAAGGAGGTCATTCATTGCCAGTGAGGTTAAATCTAAAAGTCAGCAGTATTTGGCAGAGATTTATGTGGGAATAGATATGAGTCTGTACAGCTCTCAGACTGATTAAATAAAGAATGTCATGGGAGTAGTATGATAGTATATGCATACTCCAGTAAATGAAAGTAATGCATTAGAATGCAGCTTTAGGGTCTAATTTAAAAACATAATTCAGACACGGGCCTTTAAAATATTGGCAGATGTCTTCATACTGTATTTCATATAGAGGACAAAGTGGATTAAAGATAAATGTAATCCAAATAATGGTGCTGTTTCATTTATTTATTCACTTATGTTTTATTTCTTTTAAAGAAATTCAATTTGTAGAGGATTGTTTTCTGGGTTTTCATATTTTTATGCAGATCCGCTTAAAAATATGAGTGGGAGAAAAAACCCCATTCATTACAAATTGTGCTTTTCCTGAGACAGCCTATGGTAAGTCACAGTTTTTACTCAGCCTAGGTGAAATAAATACTGTTGTTAAAAGGAGCATCTCAATAAGGAGGAACTTTGATTCCCCTCTTTCTGTCTGCCATCCCCTTTCAATCTCATTATATGTCAAGGTGATTAGGCTTAAATGGTTATTCTCACTTAAGATTCTCCACTTTTATTGTAGTCCATTGCTGAAGGACAGACAGGCTATTATTATCTCTGCTCCATGTTATATTTTTCCCTAGCGACATTTTATCAGGTTGGTGCTTTTACAAATTTTTTTTCTTCCACCTTCCATGCATTTCCTTAGAAGTCAGGAGAAAACGAATAAAAATTCAAATGTGACTCAAGCATATTGTTAAATAAAGTGAAAGATTTGGGAAAAGTTGGATGGAGCTTGTGACACACATTTATGTTCCCCTATGTCTGAACAGACAGAAAATTGATCCTGAGTGGAGACTTTCTAATTTTCTCACTCTTTTAAATGCTTTTGATGGATGGCTTTGATTTTCACATGGACATTGCAGCATCCCCTTCATTGAGGGGATGTGAAGGAAAGCAATCTGTGTTTGTTTTGAGCTCCAAACAGTTGAACAAGGTGAATACAAATGTAATGTTGAAACAGTATTGACAGTATTCAGAATTTCAATTCCATTTTGTGTTTGTCCAATCCCTTTCATATCAGTCTTGCCATTAAAATCATGGGGAATTTCTGAATCTCTTCAATGGAAACAGGACTGGATTCTCCCAGCTTTTCATACACATTGTGCAAGTGATTGGCTCAATTTTGGGGGTAATGAACATGTTGGGCTTTCTTTGGGATGTAATTCAGCTGCCAACATTTTCTATTTCGAAAGGATAAACCCACAGCTAACTTGCAACTAAAGTTTTGCACACAAATGAAGCCATTTTTCCTTTGAGGAAAGTTTGTTAATGCTGTTTAAGCAACACCATTCATATTCCTTGCCCCTTATTAAGTCAGAGTGGTTTTGGAGGCACATCAGCAGTCAGTGACAGCAACTCTGGTAAACCACAGGAGATGAGGATTGCACCCATTGATTCATGGCTTTGTGCAGAGGACTACAGTATTTACTACTAATGGTAATTGGTGAAATCTTAGAACTCACCTGCAAATACTGTCAAACCCTATTCTTTACCATTGTTTCTAATCATGCTGATACAAAACGTACTAGACAAAATGTCCAAGGGAGAGAGATGCAAGACTGGACATTACTTCTCAAAATTTGCTATAATTTGGAACCAAAAATAGCAATCATATTTTGAACTGTGAGGCAAACTAAATTTTAAAGTCGTTTTCCCATTCAGAAAAGAATTTCTCTTTTCCAGATCTGTTTAAATAAAGTCAGACTGGGATTTTTAGAAAGTAAAGCCCAACTCAGGAAGAAATTTGGATGTTAAAAAGGAAATTCTGCTTGAAAATTTCTGCTGCCTGTTCTGCAGAAGATCCAACAGAGAGCTCCTTGAATGTTAAAGTCATGGAAATATTGACTGGAAGGAAGTTTGTAAGCCCTTTTATGTAGCCTTTTACCTAAGCAGAACTTTTGCTATGTAGATCAGATTAGTTGTGGCCTTGTCAACCAGAGCCTTGCCAAGAATAGGTTCTGAAAACCTCCAGGACAGAGAACTGATCCACCATGAACTTAATATTTTAAAATGTCCTCAAGTGAGGATGATCCTCAAAGCATGTTTTCCTCCTCTCATGAGCAGTCTACTATTGCCATAAGCAAAGTACAAAAGGGTCCTGCAGCATCCTTAGATTTGTATGGGCTTTTTCATTGGTGGTGTCTTCTTTCAGTATTTTTGTGTGTTTTTAATCACAAATATTACTTTAACAACATCTCAGAGAATAGTACTAGCAGAAACGAAATCATCTTGCAGCTGAGAAGCATTGTGAACTAAATCTAAATAAGAGGTGATCAATCCTATAGGCTTCAGAGTAAGCCCTAGCTGCATTCCAGTCACATTCCAGTTGCATTCCACCACAGCAGTGCCCAATTCTTGGACACACTCTGTGCTAAGGTGAACAAGATCCACAGAAATTTGTTTCTCCATCAAAACTGAACAGGAAACACGGTGCCTGTCCCTGGTCCTAATGATAAATTTGTGTGAATAGTGCTCTGGTACGGTTGTGGAGGACAGCAACCTCTTTCCAGATTTGCCAAAACCAAAATATAGAAAGCACAACAAATGTGATAATAGTAAAATCCCTGAAATAAAGAAATAGAAAAAAACTTTGGAAAAAATAAAATCCAATGTTTTTCAGTCTACTACAAAAGCTAAATTCTGAATTGTATTTAATTCATAAACAACAAGTGCCTCTTAATTTACACCAGAATGCTCTTCCTTAAAATCTAAATGGTTTTGGAAACTTTTTATTTTTGTTTGTTTTATTTGGCTGACATTAAAAAAAAAGAGGGCTGTTTTTGGTTTTTAGCGTGGAATATTCAGTGTGGAAGTTCTGGAAATGGAAGCCATATGCTGTACCAAAACTATGGTAAACAAAAGCAATTAAGAGATAAATTTTTCTGAAATATGTACATGTGTGAAGAGGAGAGAACACATACTGCATGTGTACATATGGCAAGGGATTGATTAGGCTGAGTACCTGGCTAATAATACTATCTCAAGAGTCTGCAGTGTGGCAGAATGGAAAAATAATGGAAAAAGACAGACTGGAAAAAATTAACTGAAAAAACATGACTTTTGTTGTATAAAACTTGTATTTAAAATAACTGCCTGTTTTAGGGAAAATTTAAAACAAAAAAAACAAACCAAACCAAAACACCAAATAAAAGGATCAAATAAAAAGCAATGCAATCATATGAAACAGCAGATTTTGCAGATTAAGTATTGTCACCCTTCACAGAAGATGGGAACACATAGTTGTGGATAGCAGTGCCTGCTATAGGTTTTACATTTCTGTGATGTACTCCATAGTTCTGGGATTATCACCGAGCATTGTTCTTGTCTTCTTCATTTCACTACCTACTCTGTGCTTCTATTCCAGGTATCTCTTAAATCAAGTACCTAAATTTCCTTGCACTACTAATGAACAGAGAAAGATGCTTCTGAAGGGCATGGGAGAAAGACCAAATTCATTACCTATCTCTAAATGTTTGAGCCTCATGACAAATGCTTCATCTAGGTCTGTGCTGGGAAGGGTTCTTGGCTTAGTTCTTACCCATGCTGCCTGAACAGAGCAGTGCAGGTAAACTGCAGCCCAGGTGCTCAAAGTGCTGCTACCCAGGCACACCATGAGCATGACAAGCTCTAGATGAGCTAATAGACAATTACAAAGCCAGAAGACATATCACAGGATTCCACCTAATCAAATCAGTTCTTGAGCTCTATGTTTCAGAGAATATATACATAAATATCTATATACACGCACATGTAAATGTACACAGAGATGTCAAAGCACACATCAGCCAAATGTCTGCTGAGAGACTGGGCTGACTTGCCAGAGCTCTAAAACCATTACACAGCTATGCAGATCTTTGATCTGGTTGTTCTTGTGTTTTACCTCAGACAGGATGGATCACTACTGGCACTGAAATACCTTGTTTATCCCAGTCATAGCACCATATCTAGGAATATATCTGAGAACATGAACTTTTTAGATAACATATATTTGAAAGCATAGCAATATTATTTATTTGAAAACCTAGAGAGACAATATCTTTTAGGAATAGTTTAAGAATAGTGCATATCTCTGGTTCATCTTGTTCTGCTTGGTAGGTCTACTAAGTCCCAAATTAAAAAAAAAAAAACCACCAGCTTCTGGAAATATTTGGAACAAACAGTTCTGTCTCAGCAAAAATTCTACATTATAAGTGCTCATATTCTTCTGGTTTATAAACTTCCTCCTCAGATGTATGTTTTATTTAAGATATCCAAATTTTGAACACTTACATTGTATGATGTAAGCAATTTCAAGTATCCTTATCAGGTGTTGGTCACAATGGGACCACACTAGAAACATTTACAACCTGCATAGACATTCCCTGCTCTATCTCTATGAAGAGTGTATATGTGGAAAATACAGACCTTCTCTCTGAAGACTATTAAAGCCTTCATCAAGACATTTTCAGGCAGGACTTTCAAATACAGTGTATTGAAAAATGTTGATACCTGACATGAAACTTCTGTGAACCACAAAACACTTCCTTCAGGGTGTGTTTCAGCAACATGTTGACAGAATAGACACTTCAGTCCTCATTGACAACAAATTTGGCTCTATTATTAGTTGTGAAAAAGTAGAAGAGATTAAACCTGGCAACAAATTAGCTGAATGTGATGCAGTTTGGCATTAACCTAACACAAAAATGACTTCATAAATTAAGCAACTTGAATTTAGTTCCCTTTAGGACAAGAAAAGAAAAATAATTAGGGAACACTTTCACTTGCAAGAACATCAATTACCATAAGCTACATGTGAAATGCTGCTGTGTTCAGATAAGGAGTTAATCTACTTTACCAAATAAATGTGTCACCCTCACATAGGTGAATTATAAAATTATGCACTTAAATTATATGTAACCAATGTATGCTGTAAGATTTACTTTCCTAAATGCCTTGGAAATTCTGTGAACAGAGTGAACTTACATTTATTGCTGTTATAATATATTGTTCAAGCAGTTTAAAATTCAGTAAGTAAATGTAACCCTGAACAAATCTTTCACATATTTAAAAAAAGTAGGTCAGTATTTGCAGCATGACCTTCATGGATGTAGAAAAGATACCAGAAATATTTCTGATATAGAATTTAATACAAACACAAGATGAAGAGAACATACCCAATTCTAGGATAGGTAATAGGTCTAGTGATTAAACACAGCATAACTGTGTTCTTAGTTACAGAACTGGTGAGATGAGAGTGAGGATATGGCAGACAGGTATGAAATCCCTTGCATTTAATAAAGCATTGAATGAGACGAGGAGGAAGGAGGAGTGGGTTACCAAAAATGCACCCTTGGTAGTTTAATGTGCAGGTAATTTAAGGATCTTGTGTATCTGTTCAGATTTTCACAAAAATATGAATCTGATTCCAACATGACCCATAGTTCTGTATCTGAGCAGGTTCACAGATATGAAATGATCTTAGGGGGTTTAGGATACTCCAAAATTTATTTTTGCATGGACAGATTAGCCCTGCAGTGCATTTCAAGTGCATAATGCAACACTTGAAAACATCAATCATGGCACTTATTTTTACAGTCTATACAAAATTGTTTCAAATTTGAGTTTAAAGTTAGATTGCACTTTTAATTGATATTTCTGTTCCTATGTTGGTGGTTAAATTAACAGGGAGGCTGACATATTTTTTTCCTTTAGATATGTAAGCAAATTCTTTGACTTTTGGTACATACATTTGGAAAAATTCTTGCTCTGCTTTTTCCCCTATTGATCTGTAAGGGAAAATTAGTATTTATGTCAGAAGGAGGCAATAATGTTCAGTATTTGAATGGGGCTTTGGAGACTAGTGAAGTTAAAGAGCTTAAGGGAAGAGAAATCATGAGATCTTGCAGATTGACTTGATCCTACTGTGTGACTTCCAATAAATCTTACAGGACCAATAGCATTTTAGTTTCCTGCAGCCTAACACCTATTCCTCAGCTGAAGCATTATTTACATCTACTGAAAGTGTTCCTTGTGAAAAGATAGCCATCAGTCTTGATGGCAGCACCTTGGGAAACAGGTGGGACAACCCATCTTTATCCTCAGTAACTTGTTCCCAAAGTTAGTAATTTCAATTCATAAAAATTCAAATTTAATTTTAATGTCAACTCACACGCAATTCAGAAAACTGCTGGTTTTCTGTTATGTTTTCCTATGTCTCCAGTGCCTGGCATTTATCCTGATTTCCGTTGTATTTAAAATTAATATTTGTAAAATTAATGGCTACTTCAGGATGCCTTCTTATTTAGAGGCATGACTTTTAAGGAGAAAGGATCATTTTTGTAAGAATGGACAGTTTTTGGGGTTTTTTCTTCATCAAAGAGTGTAGTTATCTAATTGTAGACTTTGGCACATATCACTGATACCCAGCACTCACAAGTGACAGCAGAGAGACCTAACTTTATGGTGGTGCCTAACTCAAGTACTGAAAATTATCCGGGATGAACTCACCAAAGATTGAGATTGACGCTGAATGACTTCCTGACTCTCAGATATTTCACTTTGCACATGGCTACAAAGAAAAATTTTCTGCACAGAGCCAATTGCTGTGGAGGATCCGAGGACACACTGCATTATTGCCTTGCCACAACATTCCTGTCAAGGTTTCATGTATGGGAAAACTTCTATTGCATTATTTTTATGTTTGCTTCCAGAATGTTGATGAAAAGAATATCATAACATACATATCATAAATACATATCAGACACATTACAGAGCTTTGTGAATGCTCACCAGAACATTTTACATGCATTGAAGCTTCCACCAACAGAATCTTGAACTGTTAACGAAAAAGTTAAATATTACTTTTTAAAGGAAAGGAAAATCTATTCAAATATTAATTTACTTTTTTGATTTTAGAATGCAATATATGAGCTTTTAAAGTTCCTCAGATTTGTTTTTAAAAATCATTTTTCCTGTAACTAGAATGAGTTATTATTACAAACTCTACAGAGCACATTTAATGTGTGGGTGTTCAGCAAACCACACCGCAAGGGTGCTGGTTTTTGTTTTGCTTTCTTTTATTGTTAGGTCACATTAAATAGCACGTGCCAAGTATCTTGAAAAATCAAAAAAGAAAAAAAAATCAAATAGCAACTCTCCACCTCCTTCCCTCAAGTAAGTGATTAATCCTCTAGTATTTACTACATTCTCAAAGGCATTCGGCTTCCACAAAATAAACAAACAGCACAACCAAAAAGTCACAGCTGCCCACTTTCAGTGTCAGCTGTTTGAGAGATGAAGGGCTAAATGCAGTTCATTTTGTTATCTTGCAGCTGGGTTTCCTATGATGAAATATCCATTGATCCATTCCATTTTATTTGCTTTAGATTAGTTTTTTTCTGATATGGCAGTAGGAAACCTCTTGTGCTATATAATTTAATCATTGTATTGGGAAAAAAACCCCACATACTTTGTAATTTTTTGTCCTTGATATTCTCCACATGTTTAGAGCACTGAACAGCTGGGGCCATAGAAAACATTTAGAGATCACATTCTTTTATGTAGATCAATCACTTTTGTATACATTGCACCAGGCAAAAGAAAATTGTTCATTTCCATGTCAGTGGAAGTCTGATGCCTTAAAAGAATCTTTCAGACATTAGTGTAGGCCACTGTTTGTTTTCCTTTGGAAAAAAAAAGGTAACTATATGTTCAGGAATGAAATTCTAAAATTGATTGAGGATTGAGAAATGAAATACATAAACCAGTAATCCCTTTCCTCATGATAATATTTCTGCCTTTAGACTGAGAAGCATAAATTCCTTCATCTAATGTTATTTGGACAGACTTAAACAAGGTCAGAAAGAGTGTGATTTGCAACGTAGACTATGAATAAATTTGTTGTGAGTTAACAAATAAACAGTAATTATAACAGAGGTTTGTGGAAGTTATGAAACGCCTTATATCATAATTTCTTTCTCTCATCCTCATGGCCCCTTTTCTGGTAGAAGAACTTGTCATGAGTTGCTTCAAGTGGAGAAAAACCTTTTTTCTAAGTTATCTTATGTTGCAGCAGCACATCACATGAAGTCACTTCAATATGTTTATGTGGTGTAGCTTCAGTTGCATTCAAGGCACCTTTGTACTGAATAAGTTCCCTAAATATCTTACCAGGGCTGACATACCAATGTCTTTTAGAAGCCATCTGGAGAGTTTAACTACTCCTCCATTAAGCTGTGTACCTTGAAGATCACTAGTGGCACATTCCCCAATAGCTCAAAAACTTCTGATGAGGACTATATCTGAAGATGTGACTAGCCTAGAATCACTGAATGGAGGAGACTTTGATTTCCCTCATTTTTCCCTTTTAAAAAAACAAGATTATTTTGGCCAGATGCTGGCAAGGTGAGGAACAACAATAAAGATAGAACCAAAAGAGAAATACAAGCAAAATGAAGGCTGTCCTAGTTTAACAGGATTTTCATGTCATCTGGCTTCTTCTTCATTAGCCCCCAGAAAATAACCCCCTCTTTCTTAAAAGGGAGACCATCAAGCTCTGTATGTAATTGGTGTATCCTAGTAAACAAAACATGAGAAGACAGGACATGACAGGGATATGAAAAGGTATGGTGAAACAAAAATAAGTAGACACAGTCAGTTTTAAGACCAACTGTATAGAGAGCAACTGATATGGTGAATATAACACAGAAGTTTAGGTCAGAAGTACATATGCTTTATTTACAGCTGTTAGGGACACAGGATAAGATTATCGAGTTCTGAGATTTTTTATTGACCACATTGAAAGGCTAATGTAAACAAAAACACTAAAAATCCACAGTGAAGAATAAGTGCTGAATAAAAACACCTAATAAGTGTTAGAAATCTGAGACAATAAAGATTTCATTACAACTGAAAAATATTCTATTTGTTGCATTTGTAAACACTGTACAGACAACTGCCAGCAGTGGAAATGAATAGGTTTAGTTGTCAGAACAATGGATTGTGAAAACTAGAAGCATCAACAATCAGGATTATTGACTCAGGACAAAACTGTAAAAATCTTCTCACCCTCTAATCATATTCATTTCCCCTGAGTTGACCATGCTTTATGTGTGAAGTCAAAAGAAATTAATTTTCCTCATTTCTAGCTGGAACAATGTGACATAGGAATGGAGATTTCAAAGCCTGCTTTCCCTTTGGTAAAAAAATTCATTGGTGTCCTAGATTTTAGGTGAGAAGAAACCCTTCTGTCCTGATTTCTTGCACAACTGCAGCCTACTTGCTGGGTGACATCTGCATTTTCCTTGTAAAATCCATTAAAATTAACCTGTCTGAAATATGAGTGTTGCAATGTGCTTCAGTGATGAGCGATCTTTTGGCATTGTGAAAAAGCCCCAAGCTAGCAGCCAAAACCCTGTAGTCAGTCATGCACAGGAAACAGTTTTCATTTTGAGTGGTCTTCATGACACTTAGAGGGCCTTTGAGAATGCACAGAGGTTCTTTCCCTTTGCATGGAAGAGTTGGTGCTACTCAAGTTTGAGCAAAATCTGAATGGTTTTCATGGTATCACTGGTGGTAGGTTTCTAGATTTTCTTCACAGCTGAATGCCCCCTGCACATTCAGAATATAAATGTAGGTGCCTTCAGATGTTTGTAGTCCTGGGAAGAACATGGATGGTTTATCAAATACTCAGAATGCATTCAAGGAAACAGAACCCAAATTTAAGTGAAAAAAGCTTCTACAGCATTTTTAACTACCCAAGTATATATGGACAGGTACAGACAGGTCCACTCTTCACTGCTTGTGTCACATGGGCCATGCAAGGAAGAACTCCAGTCCAGAAGACATGTACCAACGTTAAGAAAATACTACGCTTAAGCTGGCATGTCCTCCTATATGACTTAGAGAGCTGGAAAACCATGAGAAGTTGTTTGGCAGAATAGTGGAAGGGAGGGCACATTTTCCAGGTGGATGGCATGGCTGTGTGGAATCCAGACCGGAACCAGCATCTGTCCAAACTGATTGCAGCAGAAGAAAGCAGGATTGTCTGCACAAGTCTGGACAAACATTTCCACAGCTTCACTGCTTCTGAGAGGCAGTTGGTGCTCTCGTGACTGCCCAGAAGATTTGTATGTCACACTATGCGGTGACATCAAACTGACACCATGACACCTCACCTGATGCAGTGAGGGTAGCTGCAACAAACCTTTAGGACCCCTGACTCCAGGGCAGAGGGTGGAAAGAAAATAATTAGGAGTGGGAACAACCACTGGCACTAGAAAAAGAATACTTTAATAACAGATAAAAGAAAATAGGGAAGGTGCCCCAAAATCATGCACAATACATAAGAGAACTCTGTAGGGGTAACCAACTGAAGACCCAGAACTGAGCAAAACATGACAATATATAGGGTAAATCTGAGGATAAGTGTCCAATCAGAAACTCAAACTGGGAACATAACCATATATGTACAACATAACTGACCAATCATAAAAACATAACCTTATATGGAACAACTTCCTTACCATGCAAACTCCCATGAACCTTTACTAGAAAGGGGTTTCCCATGGCTTTAAGTTTAGAGTTGCTTCAGCTTGACCAACACCCACATCACCAAAATTTGGGCAGAATGCCAGAGTTCTCTGACTTCCATTTTGTAGGCACTCCTGATGTTCTCTGCTGTTTATGCTTAACTCATGTGAGTTCACAGTATCTCAAACCTCACGTATCCCAAAAAAAGAGGTAAAAGTGGGAATAAGGAATGAGGTTTGCAGAATATGCCTAATAAACAATGATGTATGATAATGAGATGCTACTTCTTGAACTACTTGAACTCTTGAACTAGTTGAAAGCAGAGTTTAAGCAATCCCTGCCTTTTAAAAAAAATTCAATACTTGGGGTAGAAATGTTGATGTTTTCAAGAAATAAAAATATGTTCATTGACCTCAAGACTAAATGTGAAAGCATGTCTTGCCTGACACCAAATCCTAAAGCTCTTGCTGATCCCAGGCTATTGATGAGAACATTTATTTTCCTCAGTTCATAAAAGCTAGCAAAATACTGCAGGGAGCACATATGAGCTGGTGCAAAAGAAGACTGAATGGCATCAAGATCTTTGCAATTTCTAATCACTATAATTCTATGATTTGATTTAAGATTGGTTGCCACATAAATACCAAGCAGCTTAGTATTTTTTTTTGCATTTTCACAAAAAAACCCATTTTTTAATACCTATGTAAGCACTGATTTTTACAGATGTCTTATAAGTTGTATAATATCTACAGTAGCTACAAATTAGCATATTATGCATACGTTGCTTTGTGTGCTTTCTGGAAAAGGTCCAAGGATGACTGACTAACACATGGGATGTTTCCTCTTCACAACATTAATGCAAAGTCAACACCTGCAGTGATGTAAGCCCATGACTCACCTGCCTGAATGGAGGTCTCTTTAGGATCAACTGTTGTGTGCAGAATACATCTGCAACATCCAAATAAATGAGCCCTTCTAAAGTAAGTCAGCACTACCCCTATTTAGAATGCAAGGCCCTTGTGAAGGCTGAGGTGAAGCAGCTGGCTAGCAGCTTTTGTGAGTCATTTTAAAAAGCCACTCTCACAGCTGGAGAGAAAATAGCCCTGGCAGCACTGGCAATCCATTATGAAATGCAAAAAGTCCTTCTCTGGGCGGAAGGAAAACTTCACCCAGCTGTCAAGTGCTTGAGATGTTGGGGGGAAAGTGCACACACACATGCACATGGCCCTGCTTGCAATGCAAGGCATACAGGGGCCACATTACATAAAATTAAATCTCCCATGAGAATTAAAAAAACAGCATGAGCACGAGTTCCCTTTTTAGAAATGAGCAAGGCTTTTGATGAATGGACGTATCAAGCACTTTCTATAATCCAGGAAAGACTGGTCTGCAAGTGTCTTTTCCAATTTAAATTCTCCTTTTCAGCATACCTGTATCAAAAAGACACTTGACCTCTGTTTACATTTTGTCCAGCTGTATCGATCTGAAAGTTTCATATTGCAGAGAAAGGAAAATTTAAGTGGAAGAATAATCAATCCCTAATCTCATTTTTTTCCATTTGGCAAATGTGAAATGTAGTTAGTGAATGGCTTCTAAATGTAAATCAATTTAAACCAAAAGTTGCTGATGCTGCATATTTGCAGTATAATAAAAGACTAATTTAGAAGAGTCCAGAGAATGAAGCACTGATGAATTCAAGTAGAAAGATATGGAGAAAAATGCCTTGCATAGCTGTGAAGCCTGAAGGGATTCCATAGGAATGTAATTTGCAGACCAATGAGAAAGGGGATCTTTAGAAGTGAGGTGCAAACACAGGTTTTCAGAGCTTCTTTGGAGTTCACCTTAATTACTGCCACACAAAAGGTAGCTTGGGGAGTATTTTCATGGATCAGTAGTGACATCTAGTGTCAATTCAGACTGATCCTGCCCAGCTGTCCCACTGGGAAGCTGAAATAACCTGTCTCTGGCAGCAGTCCTGAATATGGCCCCATCTTACCCTCACTGCATCAGGTGAGGTGTCATGGTGTCAGTTTGATGTCACCGCATAGTGTGACATACAAATCTTCTGGGCAGTCACGAGAGCACCAACTGCCTCTCAGAAGCAGTGAAGCAAGATTAGACAGCAACACCGTATCACTTCACTTGTGCACGCCAGTGATGCCAAATGTAGGCCCAATTGAGGTCTCAAAACTTGCAAAAATTCTTTGGAAGTTTTGAGAAACAATTTTTAAATTTCTTGTGTCTTTCTGTTTGAGGAGTATTAGCACATAGAGGCAGCCAAGGGCTCTCCATTTTGATTTAAGGCGCAAGTTATCCATAACCAAAAGGTAGCTGTTGGATAACATGTGGCCAGAGATTATTATCTAATTACTGTGTTTAAATGGGAACTAATGAGCAGAACAATAGCTTTATTATCTGCATAACTGGAAGTGCTTAATGATTGTTTCTGAAAAAAATTATTAATTTCAGATTTTTACTATATCAAGAGGGTGATAAGCTGCAGGAGATATAGAGAAGAATTTCTGTGAAGACAAAGCACTGAAAACAGATCTTGTACTGAAAGATGTAGAGAACAATCTGTTTCCTTTAATAAAGAGAGAGAAGAAGTCCAAGTTTTTTTGAAGAAAAGAGTCTCTCTTAATAGTAGATTCCATCCCAAACTACAAGGAAGAGGTTTGCCATTTCAGGCTGGAAGAAGCCATGTGCAGCTCCCCCACATCCATTCATTCCCCTTGAACAGGTAAGAAGAATAATGCTCTGCCAGCCTTGACCAGGATAATGTAATTCCTTATGGCAAAGGAGCTCTGGTGTCTGCTCACAATCATTGTTGTCCATACATGTCAACCACCTGGTTTAAGGTCTCTCATACTTCTGCTGTGTAATACAAAGTGTGATTTTTGTCTATGCCTGGTCCCAACAAAGCATATCAACTTTTATTATGATCCAAACCAGCAGAAACACTACTTTGCAGTGCACTGCCCTTAGAAACAAGCTAACCAGTGGATAGTACACGTTCAAAGAAGAGAAAAAAAACAGTTTAAGAGCAGCTCCATTTATTATTTTTGATAGCAGATGTGTTAAAAATTTAATGAACAGAATAATGACTACCTCTTTAATAAAAAAACCACCAGACTCTCCCTGAGCCTTAACCAACAAAGTCTTGAAAAAATGGAGTAAATATTAAGCAACACCTTCAACCATATTTGCCTGGCACCTTTACAGAGTCTTCAGCAATCTTATTATTAAAAGAGATAAACACACAAGTGCATTTATGTATATGATTTGTACTTAAAGCTATGTAAAGCTTTGATAGGGACCAACAGCTGCAAAATCATGCTAGTAAATCATTGTGCTTCTTTCCCTTCATCCTCTTTTCTGCATTTTCATTCTAAAACTACATCACTTTATTCTGTAACTCTGTTCTTTTCTACTTTGTTTTCTTCTTGACCCATTTGATTCAATAGGTTATCACTGTATGCAATTTTCCCTCCTGCTTAGTTTGATTAAGCAGACAGCAGATGCTTCAGAAGACAAGAAAACTGACAGTTCTAACAAATAATTCCTTTGGTTGTATTACTTATAGGCTGACCGATACCATGAAGCCAAAAGGAAGATATTTCCAAACTCAGTTATGGTAAATATATATATTTTTAATGGTAGATGTTTTTGTTACTGAACTGCTACTTCCATTTCCAAATCCAGATAACCTCTTCAATGCCATCTGTCAGAGAGTTTCATGGGCTCCACATATTCTGTGAGGAAATGTTATTTCTTACTCTCTTCCTTTCTTGTGCTACCTGTGAAAGTGACACAATATTTGCCTGCTATTTCAAAATGAGACAAGGCAAAAGATCCTAATTACACCATTTCTATATCCTTAATTATTTTTTGCTTTATAATGAGATCAGCTATTCCTCTTTTCAAAGATAAACACTGTCAATACAATCATTCAAAACATCACGTGGATGGATAAAAACATAGAAATATTATTTTTTCTTTTTTCCTTCCCGTCATGAAACATATTCAAATTCATTGCCTTTCTCCTCATGCCACCAATACACTTGCACTGAGAGAAAATATACTGCAAAACAATGAAATGTGTTCTCAACAGTGTTCTTTTGATAGAAGTGATTTTGGTCCCTCTAAATACCATCATGAAACTGACAAAACAAATATTTTCCTTATCACAGGATAATAGAACTATTTATGATGGAAAAGACTTCTAGGATCTGTTTTTTGTAAAGGAATTGTTAAAATGTGAGTAGTAGTCATTTTATTGAAGATGGAAGTGAATGTGATAAACATACGGCAGAGAATTTTTTTCTTATTTCTCTCAAAACTGCTTAGTATAACATTTTAATCTCAAGGCAGGTACCATCTAAGCAGGGCTGGATGCTCCAAGGCAAAGAGTATCATTTTAAATCCCAAGGAATCCCAATAGTTGCTGGTTTTTTTCATTTTGGGTCCAGATTGTTGTTGGGTTATATTCAGGTGGGTTCTTTCATGCCAGCACTGGAAGAGCTGCTGGGCTCATGGGGCTGCTGGGCCTGGGAGCCCCATCACAGAGTGAGGGTGAGCAGGATCACCTGACCAGCACTGTCTCCTCTGAGAAAAGAAGAAGGACAACTTCATCTCACCCTGTTTCTTTTTCAGGCAGCTTTTGGACCCATCTGAATGCCACAGGGAGTGCCAGGACCTATGGCTGTGCAGGGCCAGAGCAGCAGCAGCACCAGTGGCATGTGTCCCCAGCCCTGGGCACTGGGACAAGGACAGGATGAGGCTCCATGAGGCGGTGGCCAGGATGGACCAGACAGAACTGCCTCAGGGCCCTGAAACAGGAACCACCTGAAGGAGCAAGAGCCATCCTTTGTCCTCAGACAAGCCCAGAGAACAGGTCTAGGGAAGCTCATGGGCTGTGCTGGCTTGTACAGGGAGCAAAATTCCAGCAGAACCTGCAGAAGATATTCAACCTGTGCAAGCTGACCTCACTTATTTTTTCTTTCTTACATTTCATTTTAGTTTAGTTTAGTTTAGTTTAGCTTAATTTTACTCTTATTTCAGCAAGAACAAATATATGTGATCTCATCAGTCCCCTGAACATACTTGGGGTCTCTAGGAACATGGGGTCAGAGGACTTGTCAGGAGCCTGCAAGGTTGGCCAGAGTAGGGAAAGGACTCAGAAAATAGCAGCACAGGACTAAACAGTTATCTAATTTCTTCTTTAAAGTTAAATGATTTTTAAATTTTTTTTCCTTTGGCATATTTTCCATGACTTGAGATCTAGATGGGGGAAATGTAGAAGAAAAGAGCTGAAAATAAAGTCGACTTCCAAGACTGGAAAGGAAAGATTGCAACAGGCACTTGGAAACAGAATGGAAAAACTCATAAGTAAAACTCTTTTTGAAATATTAGAGCTGCTTTGTCTGAAAAGATTAAAGTAGAGAATGGAAATAAAATCAAAATGAAAGCCTTTGTAGATGTCCTATTATTACATATATTTAGCTGCAAGACTTCAGAAATTAAATAGCCCAAAGAAAATATGTTGGTAGAGTATTTCGTACAGTTTAACAGCAACAGAAAGAATCTGAATGATTCAAAAAGCTTATATAACTGTTTTGTTTTATTCATTTACATAAATCACATTTACCGTAGGTGTTTTATTCAAAATAAAGTTTTGGGAAAATAAATTGAACAGATGAACCTAGGCAAACCTGGTGATTTTTTCATGAGTAGTGTTTGATGATAAAAGCATAAAAGCATAATGTGGTATCATTTCACCAAGGCACAATATGGATCATCCATATGGAGCAGAAGTTGATAACACTGCAAAGAAGCAAAAATAAACAGAACAGATGTACTTGTAAAATCAAGTCTGCACTCACCCTGAATACCTGTTTCTTTGTGTAGAAACTTCTTCTGCAAGTTTGTCCCCCTGAATTGCTGGAACAGGAAATTGCTCATGGATGCTGCACTGCACGGTGGGCTCTATGATCTGACCATTGTGGAAAGCAGAGCTCTCACAGCCCCAGTGTGGGTAGCTTAGATCCTCATGGTGCTGAGCAAGGTGACAAGGGAATACATTTTATTTTCTATCATTCCTCTGCAGTCTCTTGAGAAAATACAACCCATATCAGATTCAGACCTCCTTAGCACTGAGGTACTGCATTGGTTGAGTAGAAACATGTCTCTCAAAATGCGCTGTGTGGTGTGGAGTCACGAGGAGACTCCTGGGGTACAAGAAGCTCTGCTGCTTAGACTTGGTCCAGTTCTTTGGAAATACTACAAGTTTCCAAACCTTTGCTTTTATATTGTAGAGAAAACAAAACAGCTTCCATTCACTTGTGGAACGTTCATCTGTCTTTCATCTCAGCAAATAAAACAGCAATTACTTGCCCAACATAACTCCAGCCCTCACGTCACAGTGTGTCTCCCATGCACCTAAGCAGGAAAAGCAGTCCTGTTGAGCTCTCCATGTGCTGAGTAAGGATAGCCAAAGCATCTGGGCAAGACTCTGTTTGGGCCTGCTCGGGTCTTATGAATCAATATTGGCTTTGTAGTTATGGAGGTCAAATCATTAATGCCTCCTAGCTGACACTGAGGTTTATTCCCCACTATTTATCAGCTGCATTACCAATAGTTGTTTACTCTTCTATATCCTTTGCTTAATAAATGTCTTCTTTCACTCTTCATCTTACAAGCCCATCTTGCTGCTCCTTTAGAAGTTAATGTATTTATAAGCATGCTGTGCCATTAAAGCATACACCACAGTACTTGAAATAAAGTGACTGCAAGCTCTGTTGTATGTTTATAAATGCATCAGAAAGTACTTAAAATTATATGAAAAACTCTCAGTTGTTGTTTTCTTCTTTTTTAAAGCCCGTCTTCCTTATCCATCAGTAAAACAAGACAGATGTGAATCAGCAGCTCAGCAATTTGGTGGAACGAGCACTTATGAACCAGAATTTTAAAAAGTGGGCACACAGGAATAGGTTCTTCATGACCTAGCAAGGCAGACCATGTGGTCAACATCTGGGAGATACCATACATGGACTCTGATTTAATAAAGTAGTCACCCATCTGCTGCTTTCTCGGAGTGAGGAGAATAAATAGCATGCCACATCCCACACACTCCAGCTGTCCCCAGCATCCAGTGCTCTGCAGTTCTTCTAAAAATAAAAAAAGAAACTTAATTTCAACAAAGATTACTAGTCAAAAAAGAGAGGGAGATAGTGTGTAGTAAAGAGAGCTGTTTAAGAGTGCCTGTAAGCACTTTGAAGTGAAGAAGAAAGTTGTCTTTTGTTTACAAGCTCAATATGAGGGAACATTGTGCTGCTGCAGCAAAGAAAGCCAACAGAATTCTGGGTTACATCAACAAGGGCATCTCCAGCAGAGATAAAGTTGTTATCTCACTCTACTCAGTGACTGTCAGACCACACCTGGAACACTGTGCTCAGTTTTGGTCCTTGTCATTAAAAAAGTTTGTGAATGCGCTGGAGAGGGTCCAGAGGGAGGTCACAAAGATGGTCAAAGGAATGGGAAGGATGACTTATGAGGAAAGGCTGAGAAAACCCTGAAAAGGGTTTGTTCGGCCTTGAGAAAAGATGGCTTAGGGGAGACTTTACCACTGTGTTCCAGTATTTAAAGGATCATTGCAAAGAAGTTGGATGTTCCATTTTTCCAATGAGCCACAAGCAAAAGACAGTGGATGCAAGTTACTTCTGAGGATAAGTGGACATAACAGAAAAATTTTTCATAATGTAAACAGTCATTGCAATAATCTTCCCAGGGAAGTGGTT
Source organism: Pycnonotus jocosus (assembly GCA_013400435.1). Classification (NCBI taxonomy): domain Eukaryota; kingdom Metazoa; phylum Chordata; class Aves; order Passeriformes; family Pycnonotidae; genus Pycnonotus; species Pycnonotus jocosus. Next base: position 7,091 of record VWYP01023622.1, on the reverse strand, counting down.
GATTCCCCAGAATGAAACCATTTTAAGATTCAGCTAGACAGGGTGCTGGGCAATCTTGCCTAGACCTTGCTTTTGCCAAGAAATACTGAACCAGATGATCCTTGTGGTCCTTTCCAATCTGGTATTCTATGATTGTGTGGTTTTATAATTGTTTGAAGATTAACTTCTCTTCAAGAATTGTTATATAGCTGGTTGACATATACATCGTGTGTCATTCTGTCTTTTCCAGAAAGTATTCTAGTTATTTCTCCTAAATTCTGGTGGTGGTGTGTTGATATGCAGTGGTATCACTATAAATGGATCGCTGGGTCCACAATTAATTGATTGCAGATGAGCACTTTGCAGCTCTACTCACCACAAATCTTCTAGCACAAATCAGTGAAACAGTATTCTGAACTGTAGTAGCATGAGCAAGTTATTGCAGAACTTTAGAGGTGGACCCTTCTTTCCCTTAGAGAGGAGAAAGCTCTGAGGCAGCAGGAGTGTTTTCTGTGTTTCCACTGGGGAAAATTGAAAATCATTAGAAAGAATCCAGACTGGGGAGTTCAATAAAAGTATTAGATAAAGAAGACAAATAATCATTTTCCACTCCAACTCAGGTGGGTGCAAACTTAATTTATTTATTTTTACTCAGTCTTAAGATCCTTGAAAGTCTACAGTATAGCAGAAAATATTCTGCCTGAAGCAAGTCAGAAGATTAGGCAAGATCTATATTTTTATGAAATATATTTCTAAATAATTTACTATTTAACTGATTTATAGCAGAAAAACAATAAAAGGATAACAAGCATATTTCTAAAATACATTTTGGATCTGCATTGCTTTCAGAACAAATACCATAAAACTGACATTACTATCTTCCTGGTGCAGCACAATATCTTGAAGGGTGTAGCAGGGCATCCTGCTTTTCAAAGTCTATCCACTCTGCAGTCAAGCATGTAGTCACGGTCCACAGAAATATCCATGCACTTACTTCAGTTTTCTTAGCTTGGAGATGAAAAGCCTAAAAACCAGCACAGGTTCAGCCCCTGAGACTCCACCCCTGATAACCTTGTGCTGCCAGATCTGAAGATTGTTCTATTGTGCTTCCAGTACTACTGGTGTCAGGGGGAGTTTAAATGAAATACACACTCTTTAAATTTTCTAATAATAGTGTAGATGTAACCAGAGTAATTTCCTTATTTTCTCATTTAGTGAAATGTGCTCTTAGATATTAATATGAAAACTTGTTTCTATACCTTTTCTGGCTTTTTCAATTTGAATAATACAAGGTGCAAAACAGTGCTAGCCTACTGTAGCACACTACTGTACCAGTTTAGACCTGAAAACAAATTAATTATGATAGCATGGTGCTGTCTGGAACTGATGAGCCTCTCTAAATGATGATGCCTCACTAAACACATCCTAACTGAGTCTGGACTCTGTGAAAAAACACACTGTACAAAAAGTTTGGGGATACACAGAGAGAGAAAATGAAAAATGACAGGTGATGCAGGAGGGGGAAGGCATACAAAAACACTATTCTATGATCACAAGGGTGCCTAAAATTTATCATTCCTTCAGAGGCTTAGTACCAAAATTTCTCCAGCAAGTTTTCCTGTAATTATCCACTTATCTAGTTTTATATTTTATCCAACAATGTCTGTGTTTTACATTAGATCATTATTAACACAGACTAGTTTTGTCAGGAAGTTAGTGTGAAACACAGTTTTGTCATCTAACTGCATGCCTCATCAGTTCAACTGCTGTAAAAACTTCCTGAGAGATGGCCAGGGTGTCATCAGCTCACACCTCTGCAATGCAGACTCCAACACATTCAGAATGAAGAGAACTCAGACATAGTGCCCTATTATTTCCTAGATAAATACTTTAGCTACTAACCTATGCACAATAAGTAGGTAGTGTCTCTGAAAAATGGTGTCACATGAAGCTGATAACAATCCTGTAGGTTCCCTTTGCAGGTTTACTTGAGATGGAGTTCAGATTCCTAGCTGGTTTTATCTATATATCCATGAAACATTGCTTGGATATTTTTCTTTTATTTCATAAAAGAGATGCTTTGGTCAAATGTAAGCAATTAAACACAACAGGAAGACTCAAGCTAAAGATGTGTATGCATTAAATTCAGTGTAAATGCAAAAAGCAGATTCCTGGAATTCTACAGGGACTTAAATGAGAAGCTAAATCTAAAGCAGGTGGAATTCTAGAAATCTGTCCCCTAATACACACTCTAAAGTTATGATGATGTAACAGAAAATAGGGTGGCATTATCCAAGACAACATGCAATTCCATTAAAGCATTTTACTCTAGTGGAAGCAAAACAACTAAACTTCTGACAGATGTTTAGAGGATTCTCAGCCTTGTACAAACAAGTTATTATTGGCATTTGTCTAAATGCACTCATATGCCACCCTTGAAGTGTGAACAACCTTGCTACAATTAACAATGCATTACTCTGAAGCATAAATATGAGGGTGCTTATGAGGTCCAACTTATTAAAAGTTTTATTCATCTTTGAGTCTTTTTTAACCGGTCATTTATTGTTTTCTCCAGTTATATTTAACATCAGACATATAAAAAGGATCATATGAACTTTGTACATTCACTGTCTTCAAGGATTTCTACTTGCAGCAAAGATATTTGCCATCTGGTGAACCTCCACACGCACAAAATTATAATTAAATTGCCCCTGGTCCCTTGCGTTCTGTTTGTCAGAATGTTTTCTGAAACAGTCATGGAGTGCGTTATAAAGTTGGATTTTATTAAAGCAATTGGTTTTGTGTAAGCTTTTTTTGTTGTTTTCTACACTTCTACTAGAGAATTGAACACTATGAGCAGCATTCTAGCCTGGTTTTAAGTTCACAAGACTTAAATCTTACATTTGTATAAAATTCTTTTGCAGTTATTCCATTAATTCAGGTTCTATTAATCTTATTGCTAATTCTCTATCTTGAACCTTAGCCCTGCACAAACTCCTTGCAGAGATACATAAAGGCTAAAAGCAGGACATTTTGGAAAGTAATTTTCTGCCTTGAAGAAACCTTAAACTTCTTGATGAATTATCAGTACATAATTTTGTGTGGCCCTGAAATGTAAAGTAGATTATATAATGGTACCTGATGTAGAGACCTCAGTCCTGGCTATGAATGCTGAATGAAGAGTTCATAGCAAATGGGTTATTCAATTATAAGGCTCTTCATCTCTGCTCAGAGAATACAAAAGAGTAGAGAAGTATTGATTTCCCATTGTCTTTTTTTACTTTGGAAACTGATTGTGATCAGCATAACTATTTTTTACTTAATGTTGGAAATCTGACTCATGCAGGCTTTATCAGAAAAATCATAATGCATTGTTTCTCTCCTCCCTGAATGACGCTGCTCTTATAACCTAGAGGGCATCATAATGAAACCATTTTTCTTTCTTCTAGCAAATAAATATAACAGCTAAGATATTTTATATTAATTCTATACATTTTCCTTTTGAATGCAGAGCTCTCTTGATGTGAGTAGGAGCTGCCTGTCTTTCTGAACTGTACTGAACTCTTGCATCATTGGTAGGTCTAGGGAGGCAAGAGGGAGAAAAGAAGTTCATCTCTATCACTTTTCTTACATTGCCTCAAAATAATTGTGCCTGCATAGTCTTGGTTGTAGTCTTTGTGATTACACCTTACTTAACTGCACCTGTGCCACCTCTGTGATAAGAAGGAATGAGAAACTCATTCCTCCAATGTGGTTAAGTATCACTTTCTACAAAATGTAATAATTGTCTTTATGGATCACGGCCACAGACAGAGAAGTAGTTTCAGCAGCAAGTGGAGAGATTTTCCTGTCAGGCAGACTTCTGTGCCCCAGGTTTTGCAAGGGACTAGCCCTAACATCAACATTAGTATAGTTTCCTCATTGCAACTCAAAAGATAATCTTAGGTGAAAACCCCACAATAAAATAGTCAATTTTTGAAGTTTGGTTGTACCCATCACACAAAAGGATGTGTTATATGGCCTCTGTATGCCAGGATTGCTACCGAGTGCATGAATGGGCACTGTCCTTGCTGAAAACAAAGTGTGGCCTTTGCCAAGGTCATATTCCTGGTTCTGCACTAAGAAAAAAGGCTTTTCCTCCTATTTCCATTTCCAGGCCCAGACTACACCCTTGGGATGAACATTCTCTGCATTTTTAGTTCTCACATTGTTTGTTGTCGCTTCTTTCCCATTGAGTAACTTCTGGTAAATGCAATCAGCACTGTCATCCTGGGTGTCCTGCTCCTCATCTTGCTCTGGATAGACTGTCAGCTTGACCCTCACTCTGCTTTGTCCAAATAGTATCTTTTAATGTCTATAATGAAAATGCTTTAGCCAACCCATGGCTAGGATTCTATGGAGTTGAAACTTTGGAAGTTTGTCAAGATTCATGGTTTATACCATGTAACCATCAACATTTATTAGTAACATTAAAATAATTTCTGGGGACTCTGCAGCATAGACTTTGCTGCCTAAAGATCCTCAGATGCCCTCAAAACCTTTCTCTGTTCTGCAGAAAGGGCAAGAGCACAGGGAGCTGCACACCTATAGCTGGAATAATTTCCCCTATTTCAAGGCAGACAAAAGTAGAGAACTGTGTATACACAGGATTTTGCCTCTTGTACTAAGAAATGCACAAAGAAAAGCTGTCCTTGTATTTTTCTCACTGCCATTAATGTACCTACCACACTAATACTGGTTTAGTTGCGAGGAATTAGCAATACATTTCAGGCACATTTCAAAACCTAGGAAAAAAAAGATCTTTTCATACACTGAATAAACAACTTTTGCATGAATATCCTACACTTCAGTTGCCTCAATACAGTAGAGGTTTATTGACTTACTGCAAGCTACATTTGAATGATTGCTTCATATATTATGATATGCAACATTACATCCTGTTTCTTTTCTATTTCTATAGCCCAAAGACTTATTGGAATCGGTGTGTCTCAGACTCATAAAAAATACATGACTTTAAAAAAAGATTATTATATAAAAATCCACCAACCTTGAGAAACTGCAGAGGTGGGGGATTTTTGTGCTGGAATTCATTTCAGTTTGCTAACATTATCCCTATGTATCTTCAATTTGAAAGTACAATCTGGCAATTTATAATAAAAAACCATGAAACAGCTTTCCAGAAAGGCATTAAAAAAATCCCTATAAACTAAAAACTCCCAGAAATCTAGATGCCTAGATGCAAGTGAGAGTAATGTCGTTCAGAACTGGTGGAGAAAGAATTCAAATAACAATCTCTAGTATATAAGGACTCTGCTACTTAGTAAAAGATAGGTAATCTTCTCCCCAGAGCTTTGCAGTATGAACAGAAAATAACCAAAGTAAAATGTTTTACATGATGCTATTGTGTGTAGTTATTTAGCAAGCCAGAGAGGCGGATGAGAAGCAGCACGCCAAAAGGGAAATATTGCTATTAAGGGACAACTGTCAAACTACTGAGATGGATGTTTCTTGCCAGCAGCTGAGTGATAGGGTACTGAAGAATTGGAGTGCAGAGGAAGGGCTTAGGCCAGAGCAAGAATCAGAAGCAGTAGTAAGGCACGTATGCATTACAATGTGAGATCCCACATCCAAAAGCATTCATATTTGATATTTTAACAGAAAATTTTACAGCCAAGGAAAAAAACCTATTTCTTTTACAAATATATGTAAGTCTGCCTATTCAGTCCAGTTATTGTATTTAGAAGCTAATAACAATCTGAAATTGCTACCTAAGAATCAACATTCCGAAACACAACCTCTTCATTAAACTAAATGCTTTAAGTGCAAAACTCTCATCTTGTTAGGAACTGTATAGCTCTATAAGAAAGTGATCTCTAATACTCATATTCTTTATCAAAACCTTTTCTGAACTAGTTCTAGTGAAGTGTCAAAGCTGGGTTCATAGAATTAGATGTCTGTGGAGGAGGCTGAAGCTGTCAAATTAATAAATGGATTACTGACTAATTTCTTGCATTTAAGCTTTATGAAGAGCTTCTATAAATCTTTGTAGGAAGTATGGGTTGTATTTAATCTTGCATTTCTCTTAAGTAATAGACATGTCAAGGCAAAGTTGTGGTACAGCTATGGTTTACCATGTCTCCAACAGCCTTGCTCCCTCTTTATTTTACTGATCCGTTCTGTTGGTTGAGCATCTTATGAAAATCACTCTCTAAACTCAAGTTAGACCAAATTAACACCATTGAAGTAAACAGTGTACAAAACAGACCTTTTCTAGAACAATGTGGCTGAATGGATGTGAGTCAGGTGCACACACAGTAACCCTCAAAAGAACCTTACGAGCCAAAAGATATGGGACCATATCCCATAATGCCAGTTGTCTGGAGTAGACACACTCAAAATGCATCTTGTTGAAACTGGGGTACTATGCAATAAAGTCACCTATCTGAGAACAAACTTTAAGATCCTTTACTTTGGGCTTGTGATACACATAGTAAGCAGGGTCACAGGTGCTTCCAGTCATCTGCTGATAGGTCTGCCTCACGTTTAAAGTTATCTCTTTCAAAGACAAGAGACCACAGCACAGACTGGAAGTGCAGAAGGTGCTTCTGCTTTAGTTGTCTGTTTCTTATCCATCAAAATGAGAAATTATAATCTGAACATCTTGAAACTGTAGAAGGAAGATAGGTGCCTAGATGCTTAGACATGGACAGTAATAGAACTGTAGTGGCCTTTATTGGTGATGTAATGTTAAAAGGTTGTTAGCTTTTGGGCATATAGGAAATTTGCTAAAATGTGTAAATGACTCTATTTGACTGAAAGGCAATATTCAAAAAGGCAGGTGAGTACATTGGAGACTTCACTCACATTACTCAAAATGCCAGTATTTTAACAACATTTTTAATTCAACTGAGAAAATGAATGAAAATCAATGAGTCATTTCTTATTAAAAATGTATTAAATGTATTAGCTATCAAAAAGTTTAGTAACAGGTTGTCATGGTTTAATCTCAGCAGGAAATTAACCCCCATGTGCAGCCTCTCAGTCACTCCCCAGCAGTGGGATCAGGAAGAGAATCAGAAAGGTAAAGGGTAGAAAACCTGTGGGTTGAGATA